>VDFB02005302.1:0-18700 GCA_007258455.2 Sequoia sempervirens
ATAAGTAACCAAAATGAAAACATAAGATTAGAGTTTTTTACAAAGTAATACTTTTGTAGAGATAATCTATGTGATAGCATTGAATCGACCTGCTGAACTGGTTCGCCGCTGCAATGGAGAGTGGACTGGAACTAACGAAAAAAGGTTTTTAGATAGTTTTTTTATCAACATTCCATATCAGACCCGTCATCATAATGATAGCCAAAAGATTGAAACATATGATTTTGTTGCAGGCAATGAAGAAAGCTCAAAATATGATGAAAATAAGGAAGTGGACGACCAGTCTCCAATTGAAGAAGTGGCACTGACAGTGCCTGCAACTGATGATCCAGAGCTACCTGTGTTAACTTTTCGAGTGTGGGTGATGGGAATTTTAGCGTGCGGGCTCATGTCATTTTTCAATCAATTTTTTGCCTACAGAGAGAATCCCATCACCATTACAGCCGTGTCTGCTCAGATTGTAGTTCTACCAGTGGGTCGTTTCATGGCGGCCACATTACCCACCAAAAGAATTCGTTTTCCTGGAACAGATTGGCATTTTTCGCTCAATCCAGGGCCCTTTAATATTAAAGAGCATGTTCTTATTACCATATTTGCAAGCGTGGGAACCAGTGGAGTTTATGCAGTCCACATTCTCACCAGTATTAAGGCCTTCTATGCAAGGAAAATAAATCCTGTAGCAGCATGGCTATTGGCATTAACTACACAGGTATAAGGTCTATATCAGAAATTAGATTGTGGATTAAATTGAGAAATACTAAGTTTATAATATTTGGGGAGATAATCTTTATCTGATCATGACCATGACCAGATGCTGGGCTTTGGATGGGCCGGGATATTCAGAAAGTTACTGGTGGAGTCTTCGTACATGTGGTGGCCTTCAACGCTTGTCCAAGTTTCAATCTTTAGGTCGGTTAAAATCTCTTGCCCATTTTTAAATAGTAAATGGTAATTATTTATTATTTTGCATATAAAATAGTAATCATATTAAATTATTTAATATATATCAACTGGATATATTCTTATATAATTGATCTTTCAGCGATCATGCTTGTGCTTGTTACATTGAGTGCTTATCTGATGCAAGAAATTTTGGAGGTCATAACTTTTGACTTGAGAATTCAATTGAGCTCTTACATGTAATTAGATTAGTAACTTGATATTTTTTAACAAAATCACTTTTTTGTAATTTTTTATATTCTGTATAGCCTATGAAAGTTATCAATTATTTTAAACTAATTAAAATGACACTAATTGTCATCTTACTAGTCTAATTACATGCAAGAGTTTGAAATTAAATAAAAAAATGAAAAACATCATTAAGAGTTCAAATGAACTCCCAAATAAAAAATTATGACCTCTCAAATTCCTCCCTCACTAAATGGATGTTTCAACTTCACCATTTTCATAGATAATCTTTAATTTTTGCATGGTGCACCTTAGTATGAAATTTTCGAAGGTTTAGTATATTGCTTGGGGCATTACATGTTTTGTAACTGATGAATACCAATCCATCTTCCTCTGTATTGGCAATGGTGGTGCAGGGCGTTTCATGAAGAAGGTAGGAGGCCAAAGCGAGGGATCACAAGGTTTCAGTTCTTCATCATAGTGTTAACATGCAGTTTTGCATATTACATAGTACCCAGTTTCTTTTTCCCTTCGATATCTGCCATGTCCATAGCCTGTTGGATATGGAAAGATTCAGTGACAGCACAACAAATAGGGTCAGGATTGTATGGCCTGGGGATCGGATCCTTCGCATTTGACTGGGCAACAGTTGCAGGATTTTTAGGCAGTCCACTAGCTACACCATGGTTTGCCATAGCCAACACTATGGTTGGTTACATTGTCATAGTCTACATTATCCTCCCAATCACATACTGGTCAAATGTTTATAACGCCAAAAAATTCCCATTTATTTCTTCCCATGTTTTCACAAACCATGGCCAACAATACAACATCACCAGGGTGTTGAAGAGCGATTTCACATTCGACAAGGATGCCTATAATCAATACAGCAATCTCAACATGAGCACATTCTATGTTATCCAATATGGTTTAAGCTTTGCAACTCTCACTGCAACCGTCTCCCATGTCGTTCTCTTTTATGGAAAGTAAGCATAGCAATTTGACATTTTTGTTTTTAGTGTACGATATTTTTAAATTCAATTGTGTAAGATTTGTTTTGCATCAATGTTTTAGATCACACTTCTTGATCTATGATCAGAATAATAGAGAGTTGGATCATGAATCATAGATCATAGAGTTTGGTTTGAAACATTGATACAAAGAAAATCTTATATAGTTAAATCTAGAAATGACATGTGCTAATTATTATAGACACTTAACTTCTTTTGTAAATTTTTGGTTTAAACAACACACTCTGACTTGTTTAGGTGGCTCAATTGAAATCACACTAATAAACGACCCCTGCTGAAGAAGCTAATCTGATTTCAAATTTACCATCTAAAAAAATTAAAACTTAAGAATATAGTATTTAAACTCATTTTCTTATAAAACATTTACTATCAATGAAATTTATTTTTTGGTATTCCATTCCAATCAATAGGAACTAATTGATTAGTTGTATTTTGAAATTTTTTGAGATTGGTGTGAAAAAAATCCCTGCAGGAGCATTTGGCAGCAGTCTAAAGCAGCAATCATAGATCAAAAAATTGATGTGCACACCAGGTTAATGAAGACAAATTACAAGCGTGTTCCACAGTACTGGTTTTTCATCTTGTTAGCATTGACCATGGCATTAGCACTAGGAGCTTGTGAGGGTTACAACAATGATCTGCAATTAAGATATTGGGCATTGTTTCTTGCTTGCGGGATTTCTTTTGTATTCACCCTACCTGTTGGAATCATTCAAGCTACTACCAATCAGGTATCAGTATGAAATTTCATTTTAGTTTCAAATTGGTAGATTTAAACAACATATTTTAATTTAAACGTCAATTTTGCATTTAAATTTATACTAATATGAGGCACATATGCAAGTTGGATCTATTTAAATAATTAAGTTTATAATGGTTATTTTGAAGTTAAATAGTCTATTATTTTGAAATTTTAATAAATAATATTTTAACTAATTATACTTTAGAAATTAAAAAAAATTAAGAATAGATAATTGTCTAAATATGATCATACAATTTACTATGTTGTCTTATATTATAAAATCTTTGGTTTAGTAATTTTCTTTATCAAAAACTCTAATTTGATCTTGAACTATTAGATTAGGAAAAAACCATAAAGTTGATTAATTTCTAGAGTTCTTTTTCAATTTTTAAATTCAATTTTTTTCTTTGTTTTACTAATTCTCTTATTTCTTAAAATTTCATATTTTAGTTTCTAATAATTTCTGCTCAATGAACATTTTTTTGGTTTGAATAATGCACATAGCAACCAGGATTGAATGTGATAACGGAATACATCATTGGGTATATATACCCAGGAAGACCAGTGGCCAATGTGGCATTCAAGACATATGGGTACATCAGTATGGCTCAAGCTCTTTCATTTCTCCAGGACTTTAAGGTGGGACATTACATGAAAATTCCTCCACGATCTATGTTTATAGTTCAGGTTGGTGTCCTATTCCTCTTTTATTTGTATAACCTTTTCAAAATAATAAATATTAAAATAATAATAATAAGATATGTTTTGTAAAAAAATTTAAGAAAGAATATATATTTTTATTTAGTAGGATTTGTGAATGAAATTTAAAAAATAAGCAAAGAACAATTTTTTAAAGGTTCTTTATGTAGAATTCTTGTTTTTGTCTAAAAAAATTGAAATTAATCAGTTAATAAATATAAAAATGAATATAAAAAATATAATATTTTAATTTCTCTTAATTTAAGTTTATTATGTTTGTAGTTTTCTATTATAACATATTAATAAAATATTTAATATTTAAAATATTTTTATAATATTTTTTCTATGTTTCATGCATTTTGTTTTATATTAGAAAGTAAATATTTTTATTTTTATAATAAATTTTCCTTCATTCAATATACTTTTGCTAGATACATAATTTAAGTAAATAAACATATAAAGGTATAGTCTATATTAATATATATTTTTGTAGAAGTTTCATATTTGTAGTGTTATGTATTCAATAAATGGAGATGTTATAATGATTTATACATTAAAATTGTAAAATATTTAATTGACTTTACAGGTGGTGGGTACGTTAGTTGCAACCTCTGTGTACTTTGGAACAGCTTGGTGGTTATTAGACTCAATAAAAAACATTTGTCATCGAGAACTATTGCCTCAAGGTAGTCCATGGACATGTCCAGGTGATGATGTTTTCTTCAATGCTTCAATTATATGGGGAGTAGTAGGCCCTCAAAGGATTTTTGGCAATCTTGGTTTGTATAAAAAACAAAATTGGTTTTTCTTGGTGGGCATACTTGCACCTATACCTATTTGGTTGTTTTCAAAGTTCTTTCCCAAAAAAAAATGGATTCCATACATAAATATGCCAGTTATTCTAGGTGGAGTTGGCATGCCACCTCAAAGATCAATAAACTATATTTGTTGGATCACAATGGGATTTTTATTCAACTTCATAATTTTCAGAAGGAATAAACAATGGTGGAGTAAGTATAACTATATCACATCAGGGGCATTGGATGCAGGAGTGGCATTTATGGCTTTTCTTTGTTATTTTGCATTACAAGCAACACAAAATATAGAAAGTATGCAATGGTGGGGTGGAATAGCTGATGATCATTGTGCTCTTGTAACCTGCCCAACTGCCCCTGATGTTCAAGTGAAAGATTGTCCACCTTTCCATTAAACCAATACTACTACCTCACTTTTTAATGCAAGTTGTACTTTCAAAATTTTATTCTATACTTGAGTGGCTTCACACTTCTTTTCTCTAAAGTATTTCAATTGTAGTTTTTGCTATTTGTATAGCTTTTCAATTAATGTTGGCTTGATTATATTTTTGTTATGTGTATCTACCAATGATAGTTTTAGATTTAAATATACATTATGAAAGTTAAATTGATTAAAATAATATTTAATATTTTTAGTGATTAAGTGTCTTATATTGCTTTGTGTAGAGATTTATATTAAACTTATCTAATAAAAAATATGGGTGGAAAAATTCACACTCTAAAATCCATGAAACCTTAAATATTATAGCTTTTTCATCTAGTAAATAAATTTCTTACACATTTATTTGAGTTCTATTAGATTGGACATGTTATATGACTTTTAAGAAAATTATTTAAGATTTGATTAGTTTGTTTGTAGAAGATAAAATATGAATTAATTTAAATTTTTTTCTTAAAGAGGAAAAAAAGTTTGAAAATTGTGCACTTAATTTATTGGCAAGTTATATTTCGAGAATACAATTTATTCTCTATATGGTTAGATATAGTATTTTTTTTTAAATATTAGACTAGTTATAAGAGTTCAAAGAGTTTAGAGATTTATGTATATAAGTGAAAGGAGGATCATTTATGTTTGGATATGATTTTTATTTTTTATTTAAAAAAATAGTTAAATCCTTTACAAATATTTGGATTTTATTTCATTAGATGGTTAAAAAAATCTAATTTTATTTTTAATTGACATTTCATTAGTTTGTTAGTAGAAGTTTTCAAGATATTTTTATAATTTGATGGAAAAAATATTGAACAAAGTTTATGATTAGATATAGATTTTTGGTGTTTAGAGAAAAGCAAATTGATTTATATATAGGTATATAATTTATTTTTATTCTATTAATGATAGGAGTTTAGCTATAATAAAATGAAGGTTTGAAGCTTAAATTCTTATATGGATTATATGAATAATGATTACAATAAATATTTTGGATTCAAGGCTGTGGACAAAATTATATTCTTAATATAAATTTTCATTTCTTTTTTTTTAATAGAAATATGTGATTTTCAAATATTTATTTTCTTATAACTTTTTAGTACTTGTTGTCAATAATATTGCAATGAGATTTTTGTTTTGTTTAATTAGTTACTAATAAGTTGGTTTTGAACCAATTCAAAAACAAAGAAAAATAATCTTTTGCAAATAAAACTTAATCTCCCTATAGTGAACATGTAAAAAAATTTTTTTTTAGGAAAAATAAAGGTGAACTGTTATTATGCCTTTTTTCAAGGAATGGATTTCTTCCATATCAATTATCTTATATAAATGAAGCTACAAATAGGTCAATTATAGATAAATTAAATAATGATAGTAATAATAAATGCTTTAGTAAAAATACTAGTTGATAAGGTTTGATAAAAAAAAATTAAATTAAATTTATATATATCATTATTATGAACCTAATTTATTGCATGGTTTTTTATTCCATTAAGCTAGAATATAGGCATGCAACTGTTTTGTCCCATTGAACTAAAATTAATAACTATTAATATTAATGTGTCATATAATAATTATGTCAAATTTGTATTAATATATTAACAATTAGAAAATATATCTAAATTATATCTTATAAGTATTGTACATTTTTAATTTATTATTATTATTGTTGGCCCATAGGCTACATATAGTGTGAGATTTGAGCCTAAAACAAGTCTCACACCTACAAACCATGTTTGAGTCATCAAAAAACAAGTTTCAATTATCATTTAATGGTAAACCATCTTCCATTTAATGGTAAAAGCCTCCAAAATATTACTTATCACATAAAAGCAACATAAATATTGATATGTGTAACAAACTTCCATAAAAAACCTTTTGAACACACTCTGCACTTTTCAAATTTCTAGCCTATCATTCAATCATGGCATTGTTGGGTTGGGGGACCCAACTGGTGTCCCCTTCCAAAGCCTTGTCCTCTATGTCAGTCGATGACATTCTTGATAGGGAGACTAGCTCCTCAAGGGATTAAAGTCAAAAAGGATTTTTTTGTTTGTGCTCTAGCTCAAGACATGGAAAAGGAGCATGTGTCTTCGTTTCCTCTTTTAGTTCCCTTGGTTTCGAAGGATATTTCAACTTCTTATGTGGATAAAGTGGTTAGCGAGAGTTGTAATGCCCCGTCTTATAACCTAAGGAATGTTGCAATTGTCTATAAAAGTGAAATAATTTTTTTTTTTTTATTTTAGAGTGTTAATATTAACTTAATTAGTTGCATACATTCATTAAGTTACGTGACGTAACACTACTTGAGATTCCATAGACGACTTTAGTATTTAGCATTGCATATATTTTATTAACATAAACTTTAAAAGTAAACATTGCACAACATTTGAATTCCATTCATGAAAGTATAAAGTACAAATATAATTCTTACATTGCATTTGAAATAATATTACATTACTCATTCATCTGATGAGGTAGATCAATAATAGTTACAATTACATTTTACAAATGTTCACCTCATAAACAATTGAGGGATGTTTCAAATAAAAAATTTTCAATGATGCAATAAAGAAAGTACATATATATCCAAGTACGAGCTCTCCATCCATGAAGCTCTTGTTGCCATGATCATAAAATGGGGACCCAACAAAGTAAGGTGCACGTTCCACCCAACCATGTGGTACCTGTAGGTCCACCCCCTGTGCTAGGAGATAGTAATAAGGTTACCTAGACATAACCTATTCACCCTAGACACAAGTACATAACTAACTGATGGTTACATTGCTTCCAGATTTAAGACAATCAAATATGCTAAGTACACAAGGTAAACTGTTATTTTAGGTGGAGTGTCATCACAACGTTGCAAAGGTTAACCTGGTGTTTCTTCCTAGGTTCCAGCCCCAACTTGGGTTACCCTGGTAACCTCTTACGAAACCCGGCCCCATTTGCAAACTATTATGGAATCGAATATCTTTTAAAGTAACAAGATATCGATTTGCCATTCCAGGCCTTCTCATCTTATACTCAAGACTGAACTAGCTCTAGAGTCTATAAGCGAGGCATAATAATCTTATTAAGGATTTTAATTCTAACTACTGTGTTGTTTAGTTATCACTGACTTACTAACTCTTTGTAAGTTACCCTGACACCACTTTGTGTGTCGGCCCTCACACAGAGCCACTCCCCTAAACATAACAAAGGAATTCTAAGTTTCCCTAACTAAGGCACATGGGTGATCCCATAATAGTGGTTTACAATTTTTGGCCAAACTGGACATTGAAATTATTATTTTTAACTAAATCCTCACATTCGGGCACCTATAGCGGATAAACTGTGAGGAATTTGAAGATGGTGCAAACTAGAGTCTCATCAAATTTTGTCTGTAGATTCTAAAAATATTTTTTTCAAAATTTTTGGAATCAAATTGCACTTCTTTTTCCATCTCCCACGAAAATTGATTTATTTTCAGAAAACAACATTTTTAAAAAGTGGCCACCGTATAACACAACTTTTTTCCATGAAGGAAAAATTCTAATTCTTTCAAATTTAGATTTGTAACTCGATATCTAGTGCTTCCACTTGTTTAAATAATTTTTTCCTTAATCAAGTTTCAAAGTCAAGCTAATTACAATTAGGACACAGGGCGACCATATAAGCGTAACTTTTTTTGTATATGTCAAAATTTTATTTTATTTTTTTGTTGGATCAAGGACTTCAATATCTGGTGCACTCATATTTTTCAATTTTTTTTTTTGATAATCTTCTATTTTTCCACATGTGAAGAACAAAGAAATTCATTTTCGATGAAAAACCTATGTTTAATAAAACTTAAAAAACAAATACATAACAAAACCAAAACATATTAAAATTATATTCATTGGATAGCTTGTTCTGAGGAATACCATAATCATTTGAAATAAATTTTAAATGAATTCATTTGATCCCCCAAAAGCTAAATCAAAAGTGATTTTTATCAGCATTTTGATAGGTGTAAAGGAGGCAGCATTTATAGGTATGGTTTAAAATCTGAGAGGTTCTATCCAAGGGGGTTTGATCTAAGGTGATTTGATCAAACCCTCTTCAATTGGAATCCTTAAAATGGAACTTTTTAAGGCTTAAATCATTATATTTTCTAAAAATATGTGATTTCAGCTAAAATCCGTTCCTCTCAGGAATTTTAAACCACTATTATGACAGCACCTGCAGACAAGGTGTACAAACATACAACATATAATTCTACACTTTTCATAATGAACATCAAGTCTATGTTCATAAAATTAGGTATCTAAACACCATACAAAAATCATGTACACAACCTTAGCCAACACAAGAATTCTACCTAACAAACACAACCCTCATGTTATACAACTTGTCTGAAAGACTTGTACATCTAAAACATTTCCTGTTTGACCAATAAAAGAGAAAATACTATTTAAGGAAAATCAGGAAAAAAAATAAACATCTATATTAGGATTTACTAAATCCACTTAAATCAGTTGAAAATAACACAAATATAAATCAACTTATTAAAAGTTCTATTCTAAAAACAATAAAGGAAATTGTTTCATTTAATCTAATTTTAATTTTCTCAAATTCACATAAAAATATATTCCAAATTTTCTCTTTCAATCTAACTGTTTTAGAAATATCTAATCTTGAGTTTCTCATGCAATATAATTTAAAGAAAATATTTTGTTTTAAAAATACCAAAATTATTTTCCTAACTTAATAAATTACAAATCTTATAAATATTTATATACAAACATAAATACATATATGTTTATATATAAATATATAAATATATAAAATTATTTATATTTATACCTACAGATATATATTCATATTCATATATATATATATATATGTAAAATATATATATAACACGTCAAAATAAAAAATTGAATTTTAAATATAACACATATAATATCCATTTGTTTCTTTTAAATAAATTGAAACAAAGTATTGCCCGCAGACCCTACTATGGCCTCCCTGTGGGGAGGACGTAGCCCTTACTAGTGCTGCGCCCACCAATGTGGAGGATGGGGAGGGTTTTGGCCCTCCCCAATAACACTGTTATATATTTTTTTTAAAAATTTACATTTGCCCGTACGGCGACAACGAAAATTTCAATTTTATTTTATTTTTTTAAAATTACAATGATGACTTTCACCCAAGCGGCGATTTCTTTTTTTTTAAAATACTTCTTGTTTATATTTTCGCCTGTACGACGATTTCCAGAAATATAAACATTTTTAATAAAATTTTCACAATCTAATTTATAAAATTCTACAAAGATTTATTTGGAATAAATTTTCAACAAGGTTTCAATGGGGAAATTGTAAAATTTTAACAGGGTTTTACTGGAAAGTACACACAAGAATTTCCAATCATATTCTAATTTATTCCCTGAGGATTCAATTTCTTTTTCAACAATTGATTTCCCTCAATAATTTACTCAAACTTTTCTATAGAGAGAAAGAAGTTTTCAAGACATCTACAAATCCTTACGGAGAATATACAGTAAATAATTTTTTCTCGAGAAATACAGAGATTTTAATAAAATGAAACTTCTTTTTACACGCATTCTTTTCAGCAGCAAACAAATTATAAATCACAAGGGAAATACCTGTTTTCCTTAGCTTCAAAAATCTGTCTAGTGATGAATAGCTTTTCCTGTAGCTTCCAAAGCCTTTCCCGAACACCAATTCCCAATATGCCAAAATCCCAACCAGAGAACTTCCAGAAATAACCAACAATACACAAAAAGATAAAGCAATTTTTTAAACAGAGGACTAATCTTTCATATCCCGTGAAGAAAAAGGTAATCTTCTATTTCCCCAAATCCCAGATAATATCCGAGGAAATATTCAACCAAAAGCAATAAATTTACTAGCACACATGTCGAGAAGAAAATATCTTCCAACCACTTACGGGTAATTCTTTCTTTCCTCTATTTTAAGATTTGCATGCCTTTTAAAAATAATTTTCAATTTTCAATTTTCAAAAATACAAATTTCCCCTTTTCTTTATTTAATTTATTTATCAACTAAAATACCATTTCCACATAATAAAGAAATTTTAATTTAATTTATTTATTTATTTAATTAAATGAATTTAACCACAATGATTAAATTACTTAACCAAACAAACTAATTAATTAAATAAATAAAATGTAAAATTTTATTTTTCCAACATTTAAAATTAATTTAAATAAACAGTAAATTAAAGAATAATAAATTATTATTAAATTGACAAAATTTTCCTTTCAAGCAATTGATCCAATCAGAACAAACAAGACAACCAAAGACTCCAAACTAAAACTGACGATGTATTGTGACTGGGTTTAAGACTAGACTAGGATAAACCATGTTACTACCTCCCAATCAACATTTTCGTTGAGTCTTGACAGGCTCAGACCTGAGTAACCAGGTGGAGTCAGTGTCATGTACCTGCAATCCTGCAATCAAACCAATAACATGCATATATATATAATCCATTGTACAAACACACCGTGCGGAGAAAATCACGGACATCACAAGGCACTCGCAAGCGAGTGATGTAACTCCGTTCTCCACACCAATACACGTCACATCAGACTGAAAAATTAAATAACAATTAGTCCATCATAACATATATATAGCAATAACATCTGAAGGAAACATCTACGCTATTAGAAAGCATGTCAGAAATTAATTATCACCATACAATGTATCATCATATCACAAAGTGAATCCACTGTCGCTCAAAATCAGCGATCAAAATATCCAAACCAAAGTACCAAAGTCTAACAGTGTGAGAACATGCAATCAGAAAACATAAGCATAAATGGAGGGGTACTACATCCTCCCCCCCTAGGATCAGGCTTGCTCCTGAAAGCCTACGAACAGATAGGGATAAAGTTCCCTCATGCGTGTCGCATCCTCACAAGTAGCAGAAGCCTCATGGCTAGGATCCCATTGGACCCTCACCTGATCAACATCTTGACCCCTAAGACTGAGCGTCTGGCGCTGTAGAATGGCCACGGGCTCCAAAGCCAGCTGCCCATCCTCTACCTGTAACACATTCCAATCAAGTACATGAGAAATGTCGGGATGATATGGTCTAAGAACTGGTACATGGAAAACATCATGAATACGTGACAAACTGGGTGGTAAGGCAAGTCGATACGCCACATGACCAATCCTCTCTAGGATCTCAAATGGCCCAACGAAACGAGGCACAAGCTTAGAGCCTTTTCCATAATGGATTGGACTCTTTCGCGGTCACACTCGAAGAAACACTCTATCACCAATTGCAAACTATCTGTCTATCCTATGCGCATCGGCATACTTCTTTTGCCTATCCTATGTTGCTATCAAATGTTCTCTAATACGGTCAACCTGTTGTTCCATGTCTCGAAGCATCTCAGGACCAAGTAATACTCTATCCTCAAGTTGATCCCAACTTAATGGAGTTTGACAAGGACGACCGTATAATGCCTGAAATGGTGGCATACCTATGGAACTCTGATATCTGTTATTGTAAGCAAATTCTATTAAGTACAGATAATCCTCCCAACGTGATTGTTGGTCCATTACGTACATTCTAAGCATATCCTCTAATATTTGATTAACTCTCTCTGTTTGTCCATCAGTTTGAGGATGATACGCTGAACTAAAGTTCAACTGTGTACCTAGAGCATGTTGTAATGAAGTCCATAGGGCTGATGTACATACGGGATCTCTATCAGAAATAATCCTATGAGGAATCCCATGCAATCTAACTATGTCCTCCATGAATATCCTAGCTATGGATGAAGCATTATATGATGATCGTACTGGTGAAAAATGAGCTACCTTAGTCAATCGGTCAACAGTTACCATAATGGCATCATGTTGACGTGACGACGTAGGTAACCCTACAATAAAGTCAACAGATATAATATCCCATTTCCATTCAGGAATGAGATGTGGCTGCAATAATCCAGCGGGATGTTGATGCTTAGCTTTGACTCGCTGGCATTCAAGACATCTCGATACATAGTCAACAATATCACGTTTCATACCAGGCTAGAAATACAATTGCCGAAGATCCGCATGCATTTTCTTAACACCTGGATGAGCTGAGTATGGAGCTCGATGTGCTTCAGTCATAATTAATGTACGAAGACCCTCAAAATGTCGTACATAGATACGACCTAAATGCCGTAATATACCATTTGGTTCAAGGACATACCATGCAAATCAACCTTCTAAAGGTCTACCAGATTCAATCTCCGACCTCACTTCCTGATACAATCTATCAATAGGAAGTGCTGCTAATATTTGACTTCTCAAATCTACTTCAAGAGTAGTAGCAGAGATCTCATGTCGACATCGACTAAGAGCGTCAGCCACTACGTTCTCTTTTCCTTGAACATATCTCACTTCAAAATCGTACTCACACAAGAACTCCATCCACCGTCTTTGTCTAGCATTTAAGTTAGGTTGCGTAAAAATGTATTGTAGACTATGGTGATCAGTATGAAGTTTGAAACGGTGACCCAATAAGAAATGCCTCCATCGAACTAATGCATGCACTACCGCAGCAAGTTCTAAATCATGGGTGGGATAGTTTAATTCGTGATCCTTGAGTTTGCGAGACTCATAAGAAATCACACACCCATCTTGCATCAAAACTACTCCCAAACCCTCTAAGGATGCATCAGTGCAAACTACAAAATCCTTAGTAGGATCAGGAACAATCAATATAGGTGCATTAGTCAACTTCTCTTTAAGTGTCTGAAAATCCAACTGACACTGCTCTGTCCAAACAAACTTCTTCCCTTTTCTCTGAAGAGAAGTAATAGGATGACCAATCCTAGAAAATCCCTGAACAAACCATCTATAATAACCAGCTAGACCCATAAAACTACGCACTTCACCTACATTAGTAGGAACGGGCCAATCTACAATAGCTTGAATCTTTGAAGGATCCACAGCAATACCTTTTCCCGATATCACATGTCCAAGGTATTTCACCTCAGTTTGAAAGAAGTCACACTTCTTCAGGTTCGCATACAATTGATTTTCCCTTAAACATTGCAATACCTGTCTCAAGTGTTCTTCATGCTCCCTTTTCTTGAATAGATCAAAATATCATCGAGAAATACAAGGACAAAGCGATCAAGGTATGTACAAAAAACACCATTCATTAAACTCATAAATACTGATGGTGCATTCGTTAACCCAAACGGTACTACTGTGAATTCGTAGTGCCCATAGCGAGTTAATCTGGTTTGTGAATATACGACTTCAGCAATTAAGTAATTGATGGTAACTTGATTTCAAATCGATTTTAGAACACATTAGCTCCTTGATCACGATTGAAAAAGATCCTTCGATTCGAAATAATGGATAGCGTTGATATGACGTTTGGTGGTGTTTTGTCCCAGTGACATGCTTCTTTGCTTTGAGAAGATGGCCGGGGTGCTCCCCAAGGGGAAACACTTGGATGAATGAAACCCTTTTCTAATAGTTCCTCTAACTGGATACGAAGTTCCTCTAACTCCTGAGTCGTCATTCTATATGGAGCTCTAGATATAGGTTCAGCTCCTGGAACTAGGTCAACTCTAAAATCAATATCTCTCTTCGGTGGCATTCCAGGTATATCATCAGGAAACACGTCAGCGAATTCCCTAAGAATAGGATGATCATCAAGAGATATCTCTCGACTCTCACCTTCTTCCAAATCAGTAACTGTTGTTGCAAATAGTTGACAACCCTGATGAAGACATCTCTTTAATTGCATAGTAGATATCATCCGCAAAGAGATAGGTCTTTGAACACCTATGATTTCCACTTTCGCACCTAAATCATTAATGCAACTAACCATCTTAATTCGACAGTCAATCACAGCATGATGAGATGCTAACCAATCCATACCTAAAACTATGTCATACGATCCTAAAGGTGTAACATGAAGATCTACTAAGGTAGTTAACGTACCAATTTTAAGTTCACAATTATGTACAAGGTTCTCTACTGCTACTTTCACCCCAGAGGTGAATTCTACCTGCCACTTATCGTCTTACTTTACCGCCACAAGACCACATCGCTCAATGATGGTAGGTGAAATAAAGGAGTCGGTAGCCCCGGAATCAAAAAGAATGGAAACACTAACACCATGTAACTTACCTAAAGTCTCGACCACTGTGTTCTGGTGATCGGCTTAGCGATCATTAACCACAGCATAAACTATATGTGATCGTCCTGCATCACCCACTGTAGGCTCTGAAACTGTAGGTCGAGGCCCAAAACCAGAAGAACCTCTCATCGGACACTGCCTAGCAATGTGTCCCTGCTGACCACACGAGTAACAACCAGTGCCTCTGTCGAATCCTCTGCCACCCGAAGGTGCATTGGATTGCTGGAAACTACCTCTACTGACAGTAGACTAAGCACTCTAAGCAGGTTGATCCTGTCTATTGCGCTTGTTGTGCCACCAATTGCAGTTCTTTCCTGACTGTGGGCTATTACCTTGTTGTGGTTGTGGATTATTATTCTTTTGAGATGTTCGTTGCTGCTGTTGTTGCCCACCCTTAGAGGGTGTCTGTTGGTTCCTAGAGGAACCCCTTGTCTGCACCTGTCCACCCCGTGGACTAAAACCTGCTGCAGGAGCACTGCCAATCTGTACTCCTATGTGACCACCTAACGCCATAACAAGATTCTCTTCCACTATGCGAGCCTTCTCCATCGCAACTCTCATAGTCTTTGGCTCAAAGACTTTGACTCCACCACTAATGCGGGCATTTAAACCCCTGATGAAGTGTTGTACCAGCATAGGCTCATCATCGCCAATACCTGCATACTGCTTGAGTTCATAGAATCTACGTTCATATTGCTCAACAGATAGAGCCAATTGACGAAAATCATGGAACTCATCATCCTGCCATTGCCTCCAATGTTTCAATAGGAACCATGCTCTAAACCTCTCCAGAAACATCTCCCAAGACACTGACCCAATATCTAAGTGGACCTTTTGCTCCTCCAGGTGCCACCAAATAGAGGCGAATCCTCTCAAGTGCATGATAGCGCATATTGCTCAGGTACTGCTACCGTATGGGTGCATGGCGAAGCATCTACCCAAGTCCAATAGCCAAGTCTCTACCTCCAATCCACCTCTTGTACCATCAAAAGTAGGAGGGCGTGCCCTCAGTAAATCCTGCATGTGTCCTACAGTAATAACATCCTAATGCACTATATCATCTACTCTCCTTGGAGATCTATCACACTCTCTAACAACCTCCTGCTCAACTTCCTGTCTAGGTCCAAGTCGAGCTAGGACCTCCTCTAATAAAGGACGTATTTGTGAACCCTCTACTCCTGACTGTTCAGGATTCTGTCCCTCATTGCTCTGATCCAACTGCTCTGCCTGATCACTCTGATGAGGGCTCAGAGGGGGAGTAACCTGAGGGATTGACCCTCAGCCTCCACCTCGACCTCTACCACGACCTCTACCATGTCGTCTAGGCATGATCCTACACATAATAATAACGAGTCTCAAATACTAATCAACCAAGGCTAACAGATAGTGACACTACGTACTAGGTCAACCTAATGGGCTCGTGATTACCCAGAGCGTCCAGTGTTAGTAAACCTTGGCTCTGATACCAATCTGTAATGCCCTGTCTTATAACCTAAGGAATGTTGCAATTGTCTATAAAAGTGAAATAATTTTTTACTTTTTTTTAGAGTGTTAATATTAACTTAATTAGTTGCATACATTCATTAAGTTACGCAACGTAACACTACTTGAGATTCCATAGATGACTTTAGTATTTAGCATTGCATATATTTTATTAACATAAACTTTAAAAGTAAACATTGCACAAAATTTGAATTCCATTCATGAAAGTATAAAGTATAAATATAATTCTTACATTACATTTGAAATAATATTACATTACTCATTCATCTGATGAGGTAGATCAATAATAGTTACAATTACATTTTACAAATTTTCACCTCATAAACAATTGAGGGATGTTTCAAATACAAGATTTTCAATGATGCAATAAAGAAAGTACATATATATCCAAGTACGAGCTCTCCATCCATGAAGCTCTCGTTGTCATGATCATATACTGGGGACCCAACGGAGTAAGGTGCACGTTCCACCCAACCATGTGGTACCCGTAGGTCCACCCCCCATGCTAGGACATAGTACTAAGGTTACCTAGACACAAGTACATAACTAATTGATGGTTACATTGCTTCCAGATTTAAGACAATCAAATATGCTAAGTACACAAGGTAAACTATTATTTTAGGTGGAGTGTCATCACAACGTTGCAAAGGTTACCCTGGTGTTTCTTCCTAGGTTCCGGCCCCCAACTTGGGTTACCCTGGTAACCTCTTACGAAACCCGGCCCCATTTGCAAACTATTGCGAAATCGAATATCTTTTAAAGTAACAAGATATCAATTTTTCATTCCAGGCCTTCTCATCTTATACTCAAGACTGAACTAGCTCTAGAGTCTATAAGCGAGGCATAATAATCTTATTAAGGATTTTAATTCTAACTACTGTGTTGTTTAGTTATCACTGACTTACTAACTCTTTGTAAGTTACCCTGACACCACTTTGTGTGTCGGCCCTCACACAGAGCCACTCCCCTAAACATAACAAAGGA
Source organism: Sequoia sempervirens (assembly GCA_007258455.2). Classification (NCBI taxonomy): domain Eukaryota; kingdom Viridiplantae; phylum Streptophyta; class Pinopsida; order Cupressales; family Cupressaceae; genus Sequoia; species Sequoia sempervirens. The sequence continues at coordinate 17,500 of VDFB02005302.1, forward strand.
ATTCTAAGTTTCCCTAACTAAGGTAGACAAGGTGTACAAACATACAACATATAATTCTACACTTTTCATAACGAACATCAAGTCTATGTTAATAAAATTAGGTGTCTAAACACCATACAAAAATCATGTACACAACCTTAGCCAACATAAGAATTCTACCTAACAAACACAACCCCCACGTTATACAGCTTGTCTGGAAGACTTGTACATCTAAAACATTTCCTGTTTGACCAATAAAAGAGAAAATACTATTTAAGGCAAATCAGGAAAAAAAATAAACATCTATATTAGGATTTACTAAATCCACTTAAATCAGTTGAAAATAACACAAATATAAATCAACTTATTAAAAGTTCTATTCTAAAAACAATAAAGGAAATTGTTTCATTTAATCTAATTTTAATTTTCTCAAATTCACATAAAAATATATTCCAAATTTTCTCTTTCAATCTAACTATTTTAGAAATATCTAATCTTGAGTTTCTCATGCAATATAATTTAAAGAAAATATTTTGTTTTAAAAATACCAAAATTATTTTCCTAACTTAATAAATTACAAATCTTATAAATATTTATATACAAACATAAATACATATATGTTTATATATAAATATATAAATATATAAAATTATTTATATTTATACCTACAGATATATATTCATATTCATATATATATATATATATATATATATAAATGTAAAATATATATATAACACATCAAAATAAAAAATTGAATTTTAAATATAACACATATAATATCCATTTGTTTCTTTTAAATAAATTGAAACAAAGTATTGCCCGCAAACCCTGCTACGGCCTCCCTGTGGGGAGGATGCAGCCCTTACCAGGGCTGTGCCCAACAACCCCTGGCTACTGTGCGTAGCCTTGGTGGCTGCACCCACCAATGTGGAGGATGTTGAGGGTTTCGGTCCCTCCCCAATAACACTATTATATATTTTTTTTTAAAAATTACATTCACCCGTATGGTGACAACAAAAATTTCAATTTTTTTATTTTTTTTAAATTACAATGACGACTTTTGCCCAGGCGGCGATTTCTTTTTTTTTTTTAATACTTCTTGTTTATATTTTCGCCTGTACGACGATTTCCAAAAATACAAACATTTTTAATAAAATTTTCACAATCTAATTTATATATGATAAAATATATGTATAAAATATATGTATATATATATATATTT
>VDFB02005303.1:0-13977 GCA_007258455.2 Sequoia sempervirens
AAATAAATTTAAGAAAACTGCTACTTAGAATGATGATAATTACAATGTTTTATGTGATTCTTTTAATACCACGGACATATTTTTCCTTGGAAGCTGGATTCTTAACATCATCCATTTTAGAAGCTTGAAGTCTTGAAATGTACTTGTTAACAGGGGTGTAAGATGGTGGAGATGACATGTGCAGAACATGACCGTTATGCTGCAGAAACTCAGTTTTTGACTCATACTGTAGGAAGGTTCGTTCAATTTCTAATTGAATACAAAAATTATGTACGTCTCTTAGAACAGCTAAAAACAGTAAAGATTTAAATCTTTTATAATCAAATATAACTATTATATTTTGATATCACAGTGTAATGTTTTTAATTGAATTGGAGTTACATTGAATTTTTTTTTGAAACAATGAATTTTAAGGATGAATAAGTATTGGTAAATATTGGAAATTTTTCTTATTATTATCTCATGTTTTCATGTGATTGTTTAAATGTATTTTCTGCTTGAATTTAAGCAGCTGGAGTGTTCCTATGCATAAATTTTGTTATGAGAAAAAGATAATTTGGAATCTTTTCCTATTTCAATGGAGCAGCCATTGTTTGAGAATTGAAAATAAGCTGTGAAAAAAAAGGCAGGGCTGCAAATAAGCAACTGCATATTGCCAAAAATTCAAGTGGCTCCACAAATTTTTTTCCCTCTTGTTTAATAATTGCTTACAAATTTAACATAACTGCTTAAAAATACGAAGAAAAATCAAATATTCATAGACCTTGCTCCACAAATAATTCTTAAATAAGTTGAACAATGGCTGCTAACTAAAATAAGCTAAGCAGCCGCATGAGAATCTGGCCTAAATGTGTATAGGTAATCATTTACAAAATAATGTTACATGAATTTAAAAAATAGTGAAAATAATCACTTTAAAAGTTCAAACAGAACAACAATCCAGAACAGAACATAAATAAGGAACTGCAAAATATTTAAAGAAACCTATTTTACCATTAAAATAAACTCCATATCCATACCATTGGCTTTTAACAGTTTTTTGTGTATTTTTCTGCAGGATGTTGTCACATATGAACCTGAAATCCACACCTATTGACACAAAAAGTTATGAGACGCTCAGACATTTGGTAAGTGTGTATTTTCGTTTAAAGTTGGTCTCTTATAATTCTTAATCAATAGGTACAATTTTGCTTAGGTTAAAACTAAAAACAAATGAGATATTAGTATAATAAAACTTTTTATATGCGTAGACGGATACTGTGTCCGGCGACAGCATGGATCTGTATAATGGATTGTTCCTGTGCAATGCAAATAGTATGGAACAAATAGAGAAACTTGAGCGAGCCTTTGACACTGTGAAAAATGATCTATTTGGAAGATTGAACAGTATGATTAGCAAGCAGCTTCTACACCGTGTCCCTGCTCCTGCTCGTGATCCCCCTGTCTCTTCTACCATGGATGATGCCAATCCCCAAAAGAAGCTTGAAAAAGTGTAATTTTCAAACATAGTTTTGAGCTTGAAGAAATATGTTAGAAATTAAAATTGGAGAAATGCAGTAGAAAATATATTAATTTTGATTAATAGTATTGAAATCAAAATATTTAGGTATTTTGTTGATAACAAACAAATGTATTATATGATTTATGAATATAGTTATGAATTCAATGTATAATATGTTTGTATTATATATAAGTGTGTAATCTTTTGAAGGATTATTTTATAATATCTTTAGATCTATTTGAACTCGGTCACCATTAATTCTTATTACTTTTATTTGATCTTGAGATCTTCATGAATGATTTTGGCATGCACTTCATCGTTGTAATTCTCTTCCTTTCTATACATTGGAGAATGATGATATTCAACTAAAATCATAAATTTGTAATTATTTTTATTATAAAGCTATACAGTTTGAAAAATGACAAGTTATCTGTCTAGAGTAAGAATAGAAAGTAAAGAAAATATAGTTTAGATCAGAAGGACAAATCTTTTGTTGTGTGTTTGTCATTGTCAAGTATTCATACATCAAAAAGTTTTCAATGAGTTAGTTTAGATTGAATTTTTTCGTAAGTCATATATTATGAAGAAGAGAATGTAAAACTAAAATTGAGAGGTTATTTGGAAGAGAGTGCATTCCTAAAATTGACAGGGTATTTAGAAGACATTGAATTGACATTTCTTTTCTTCTTTTTTTATTTTTTATTTTTTAATAATTGTGAATAGATTGTTTTGCATTATAGAGTAGTGATTGAAGAAGTATGTTGGTTCAATACAATGCCCATTTATTTATTTGACTCTAGATATAATTATAAGGTTACACCTTATCTTTCCATTTTATCAATATTGATTGTCACCTTATGTAGTGTTAGGCCTTGGGATTTGTGTATAGGTATTGCCCATGCCATGGATAGTGGTATTTGTCTATGATTACCTAGTGATATAGGTAGTATAGGTATCATTTTTAGATCATTTGTTGAACAATAATCAGTGTTCCCCTTTGGGGTTCACAACATGGACTAATCACCTCCCCTGGATCCATTAACTCTAGCGTTTGTATAGAAAATGACAAGAGTGGGCCAACAAGTGGTATTAGAGTCAAAGGTGTTGGATTTGAATCCCCTTGGGTAATGTCGAGGGGGAATTGTTGAAAAATAATCAATGTCCCCCTTCAAGGTTCACGACATGGACTAATTGCCTCATATGGATCCATTATCTCTGGCGTTTGTATCATAAATTGATGGGTCGACCTTTTGGTTTAACAACAAGCGTGGGCCAACATCATTTTGGTTCCATGGTGGTCCATTATAGTTATCACCCCTTATTATGTTGTGCAACAATAAATCAAGTGGTTTAGAGCCAAAGTTGTAAAAAATATCCATGACCTCTCCAATAAATCCATTTGTAAGTCTTGCTTGAGTCCATAAGTTTGTTGTTAGCATGATTTATTAGCCTTTACATAGTAAGAGTTCTTATAGAAGTTGATCATCAATAACACCAATATTTTATTTTCTTTGTGTGCTTATTACATTATACTTGGTGCAATTGGAAGATGTAGTAGTGTAACATAGAAAATTATGTACGCTTATAATTTCACATTGTATTTTGCACCTAGTTCAGTGTCCACTCCTGTAGCATGTTCTAGCTCCATTTAAGGCTAAACTTTGACCTAATTTTTCCTACACAAAGGTTTGTCTAGATTTTAGACCACGTTATCTTTCTCACCTCTAGGTAAGTGTAGGAAAGTGGGGGACCAAAAGGGGGTCTTAAGTGGCCATTTAAAAAAAGAAAAAGAAAAATTGATCTTGGATAAGAAATTGAAGATAGTTACACTCAAAACTTGAAAATGCAACAAGAACAAGAGTTGTTGTGCTTTGATGTACTTTTTAAACTACTATTTTCTTTTGAAAATGGTGTAGATTAAGGGGTTCAAATAGGGGGAACACACAAAGTGCTCATATTTTTGTCAAAAAAATATAACATAGCATTTGGTGTGCTTTCCCTAAAATCTTAACTTTTTTTGAGTATTTCAAAAATCCCTTTAATGAAAAATTAGCTAACACCTTATAGTTTATGCTTAATTTTTTTGCTATTTTTTTAATGATTGTGATTTTTTACTGGTTATCAAAGTGGACACATCTTAAAAAATAAAAATTGAGCGTGCACCCCCCTAATTTTTTTTGGAAACTAATCATTTTTTTAATGTGTATATAACATAGTCTAGTTGTAAAATATAATTTGTTTCAAACTTTGATGAGCAAGTAAAAGATGAAACCAAAAATACCACACGTGAGTTCTTGAAAAAAAATGGAGACACTAGCAAAATTAAAGATCAATTTAATCTCATATTTAACAAACTCATGTTTGTGTGAAGAAAAAAAAACTCTCCCTTTTCCTCTCTCGCTCTCTAGACCTATCTCTCTACCTCTCCCTCCCTCCTTCCCTCTTTACTTCTCTCTATCTGACCTCTCTCTCTCTATCCATATCTATCCCTCTCCCCTTTCCCTCTCTTTCTATGTACCTATCCATTTCTAACTCTCCCTCCCTCTCCTCCTTTCTATATCTCCTCCCTCTCTCACTTTCTCTACTTCTCACTCTCTCTCCCTTGAGCTTTAGACCTATCTCTCTACCTCTCCCTCCTTCATTCCTTCTATTTTTCCATCTTTACACCTCTCTCTAGACCTCTCACTCTCTCTCACTCTAAACCTATCCATCTACCTCTCCCTCCCTCCTCTCTCTCATTGTCCCTCTTTAGACCTCTCTCTCTAGACCTATCTCTCTACCTCTCTCTCTTGCAAGTGAGAGGTCGAGTTCAAATGAGATCAACCTCTTTGCTATTTTATTTTTATGCTTTACATAGTGTACAAACACGTTATGTCCTTTATGAATTTTTGGTCCCCAATCCTCCTACACTTACCACTCTATTTTGGGAACATGTCAAATTTTAAAGAATTTTCTCAAGACACGAGCATTACACATAGACATCCACTCAATTCACTAGAATCCTAAAATAATTTGAGCTCCAAATATTGGTTTCCCACTTAGCTATTCATTGCCACTTGTAACATCCACTTAGCAATGTATTGCTCCAAACTTGTGTATCTAACCCAACAAAAATTTCATTCTCTTTGAAAAAGGATAGTTTAGGCATCTCTTGGATCTCTTGGAGAAACTTTGCTAAATTTTTTATTGAAGGTTGAAGGAATCCATTCTTTCTATATTCTCTTACTTTACATGGTTGCTCAGGAATTTCTCATAGGATTGTTTGGGTAGCACATCTCTAGAATCCTCAAGGAGCTCTCTAATTCAAGTAATATTGTTCTTATTTCTCGAATAATACTGTTTTTCTTTGATATTGTATCTCTCATGTTATCTATTGGGAAAAATTCTTTGGTGTAGACAACCACCTACTTGATTGAATACATATAATATGATAACCTTCTCCATAGACTAGGTTGATACTCATAGTTTCATTTTATTCTATTATTTCTCTTAATTTCTAAATGCACTTAGGATAAGATCGTGCACATATGTTTTTATCATTTTTTTCTATTTGGTTTTGTGGAAGTCAAAAGACCAACATATGGGCTTGACTTGAAGGAAAGCTCCAAAACAACCTAAACACTTTTCCTTTCCTTTTCTTTGTAAATATTTTGAGAGCACTCAACCACATAGAGGTTTGTAAGTGCTTTCATGTACATTATTTATTTGTATTTCATTTAATTCAATGTAAACTATTTCCATTTATTACATATTTTTTTTTATCAATTTTAATATTTGATATTGTTTGGTGTTTTCTTGTGCCTAATTGAATAGATTAGGTGAAGTACCAAACTATATTAACATATTTTTTGGATGCGCTCTGGTATTCGAGGTTGTGCAAATGATAGTAGGAAGCACAAATGTCCATGCAACAAACTAGCATCCTAGGCAGTGATCTTCAACTTTAAATCTATTAGTTTCTGTATACACCTAAAAATGGTCTGGATAAATCTAATTAATTAAATACATTTATTTGATTAATTAACCTTTAATTCATCTACTATTAAATAAATAGAAATATTTATTTATATAGTTCATTTCTTTAATTCTTCTATTCTATCTACATTCTTCTAATTATTCTCTCTTAATTAAATAATCAACTTCAATAGTTTGTATTATTTAATTACTTATTCCCTCTTAATTAAATAAACTAAATCATATAGTCTTATTTAATTATCATTATCCCTCTTTTATTAAATAAACAATTTCAAATATTGGTTTTATTTAATAATTGTTATTTCCAATTTTCACTTATCATTATGCACCAACAAAATTAGATATTTTATATCTAATTAATTCAACTCAGCCTTCACAGACAAATTTGGAGACAAATTGGAGACAAATTATAGGCAAATTTCTTCATCTTCTTCCATTGATTCTTCCTATCCTCTGGCATAATGTTTTTATGGGGAGGAACAATCTCCATAATCTTGTTAGGCTTCTTCATCCTTCACCATTGAATCTTTCAAATCAAATCCAGACCCTTATTTGCTGCCACATCACAAATATGTTGTTGAGAATATATAAATACAACTTCTTTCCACATGAAAAACATCCCGACTTTGTGCAATCTTACTCTGCAAAAATAACATCAGAAGCATTAGAGCAATTGAGCATTGAGCAAATAGTAAATAGTTTTTAGCAATCATGGCTTTTCATTTAGCTGCATCTTAGTTTACAGTAGTTTCTTTTATCAGTTTCATGTCAATTTCATCTACAGGATTACAACATATCATTTAGCAATTATCATATAGGATTAGATTCTTGCATCTTATATCATCTCATTCTCTAGATTGGTATTTTAATAGTCATAGTGCTTACAAAATCTGAGAGGCCCTGTGATTTAATAAATCTTTGGAGATAGAAAGCAATGAGACACTTTTGAGAGATTTCCTACTTAATTAGATTAATTGTTGTTTAAATCTCTTAATATAATGTCTTATTGATTGTGTTTGTTATTTCATTACGCATATTTTACTCACACATTAAATTGGAACCCACCATGGGGCCGAAAATCCCATTTTTAACATCTTTTTTTGAAAGATTTATCCGTAGGATTTTGACGTGTTTTGTTTTGGTGCGATCAAGAGTTTTTACAGCGCATACGACTTCTAGATCGGCGCATCCAAGCACTGTTCCAGCGCATCAACACAATATTTTGGTGCATCCACAGAATATTCCAGCGCATACGACTATTGTTACGATGCATCTAGCATTCTATTTCACCAGTCAGGGGGTTTTCTTTTAGTGCATTGACCTTTTCTTTTAGTGCATTCATCAATTTTTGTAGTGCATAGAATTGTTACTTTAGTACATTTAAATATTGTTTTAGTGCATCTAAGGACTGTTATGACGCATTTGACTATTTTTTTAGAATTTTAAAAATTTGAGAATTAATCACTATTTTTTGTCTTGCAGGTACAAAATATGCTTGTCAAAGATGATTGTTGGAAACACTTACGCCGGTCAAAGAAAAAAAATCCACAAATTACTAATGGTGTTTGCAAGGATTTAATTTTATTTCTGCTTTTTCCTTTGGTTAAGATAGTGCATCTAGCTTAATTAAATAAATAGTTTGAACCCCATGTTCACTGTGTTTCAAAAACAACAGGCTTATGCTCTCCCCTTAACTCGGTGATCAAAATGCTAGACTTGCTATCTTGCTTTATTAACACCTTTAGAAGGCCTACCATAGTGGGAAAAAGTACCCCTACGGGAACAACCTAAGTGGGAACAACCAAGGCTAGGTTTTCCAACCCACTCTAAAACAAAAGAGATGAAATTACATTTCTTGGAGGTGGTGCAAGATAACCATCCCCAAAGCATTTTTTCTAAAGATTGAGAGGTCTCTTGAGGGATTTTATCATTTTCTGCTCCGGACGGATACCCTTTCTAAGAACTTTAGTGTAGAATCCAACTGTGTCAGTTTTTGAACACTTTTTATATCACGGTGCAAGGGGAGGGAAGAATCTGCCTCCAAGACACTCACCATATAACTATCAGAGACCTTGTCTAAAAGTGGAGGATTCAACTTTGGTTAAGACTCAAGAAAGGAAAAAACACGAGCACACTCTAGGGGGTGATATGGTTGTGTGAGCTAACATAGTTGCAAGCTATGGGTTGTGTGAGCTAACATAGTTGCAAGCTATGGGCTGTGTGAGCTAACATAGTTGCAAGCTATAGGTTGTGATATTCTAAGTGACCTACTTGACAATTAGAAAAGTGCTTAAACTGTCTTTATATGTCTCAAACTTGTGGAAATTGAAAGAATCAGACCTGATTTCTAGAACACTCACTACATGTTTAATACATAGAATATGAACAATTGTTTACAATCTGGTTGTTGTGTTTGTAAAATCATTTCCAAAGATATCATCCAATAGATCACCAAACTCCAAGATTTACAAGAAAAACACCCCTCCAAAATATTCATTTGGTCAGAAAATTACATCTTGGAGTCAATCTTTTTACTGAGAAAAAGTAGAACAAAGGGATAGAACTATGAAAATACTGACAATTTCTAGGTGCTGGCAATCTTTGTTTTTGGCGCTGTACCCGGTCTTTTTAGCACATCTTCCCTAATTTAAACAACGCGGTAAAACTTTGTTTACCGATTACATCTACCCTATCTGTGTCGGCGCTATCTACCCTATTTTTCAGTACGCCTTACACTCACGTTTGTCGATTCTCTACCCCTATTTTTTAGTGCATACAATCTGTCTGTCAGTGCATATACCCAGTTTTTCAGTGCATACACTCTATCTGTCAACACATCTACCCATTTTATCAACACATACACCCTATTTTACAGTGCATATACCCAATTTGTTAGCACATTCAGTCAGTTTACTAGTGCATTCAAATTTTGTTTTAGCACATCTGAGGTCTATTATAGCACATCCAAAAAACCAAAAAACAGAGAGTTACTTTTCCCATTAGTCAGACAGTTAACATCAGAATCCAGATTTTTATCAAAACATAAACATTTTGTCGATTAGCTTATTGTCTCAAACTTGTCAAAAATAAACTTTTCAAGTGAAACAATCCCAAATTAAACCAAGATCTTACACTTTTAAAGTTCCATATTATCAAACACAATTCTTGATTATTAAGTTAAGTTTCTTTATCAGGATTTGTCATTCTACAATCACAAAACGAAGTAAAATAATCAGATTTTGACTTAGTCTCATCAATAGAATTTATCATTTTATTCAACTTAGTTAATATCCTTGGCACCCATCCAAACAAAAGATCAAAGTTTAGTGAAAATAACAACACTTGTATGCCAATTTTGACAAGGTTACAAAGGCATAAACTTAGAGAAAAAGAAATTGAAACACTAAATACCATGGTTGAAGAAAATCCCTTTCATAGATTCCATCAAAAAGACGGTAATGAAATAACTGAAGAAGACATTCAAACTGCACAACAAGATCCTAATTTTCATCAATTCATGGAAATTTTTTTGGAAAAGGATGGAGAAAAATACCTTTTGATGCTAGCTGATTTAGGTGTAAAACTTCCCAAGGACTTTGATGCCAATCAATTAAAAGAAGCACCTAAAAGAGTTGAAAATGAACCACAAAACACAAATCAAGTGGCTGTCCTAACACACCAAATGCAAAATTTACAACAACTCCAGGATATGCAAAAAGGGATGCGTTGATGATGTTTTCTGCACGGCTTAACGAAAGCTTCAGATAGAGATGCAATATTCTATCTCTCTTGAAAAGGTTATTTTCAACAATAAACTACTTGAAAATCACCCAAGGTCTCTCGGTGTCGGTCATGACAATGCATAAACAACTTCCAGTGAAATGTGAAATCTTTGGTAATCACAATTGGACCTTACTACAAGCAAACTGTATCTTTCCACTCATCATATCTTGCAATATGATGATCTCAAATCCTAAATCTAACCAGATAATAAAGAAATAAAAAAAGATAAGGGTGCAAGAATATAATAAGATCTAAACTATTCCTAGAATGGACAATGCAAATGACAGATATCTAGAATGGACCAATCTCAAGTAACCAATTCTTGATCAACCCACAATGCAATATCACAAGAACGGTGCAATCTTCTAAGGTATATATATTTTCAAATCATAGACATTCATCCACAATCGAACTTAAGCACATGTAAATATATGGTCCAGGTTGACTTCACCAGCCTACTACAATCAGATAGTTACTGGGAGTATAGACCGGAGATTGCTACAAACATTCCAAATATAAAATCATAAACATCATACACCAAACTAATGTAATTCTTAAAACTAAACCCTAGATCTTTAAGCAATCTGAAAAATAAAACAACAGGAACCATGCAAGATGAAATAACACAAGAGATTGCACCAGGAAAACCACAATGTCTTCAATTGTATTAGACCACCAAAATGTTGCAACAATTCCACTGTTTGTTTACAATACTTGCTTCAAGAAATTAACAAAATGCTCTAACCCTTACTTGACTCTATTATCTCTTCTCTATATTTTCTAATGTCTTACAATGAGGCAGGAATGCCCTTTATAGCAATATCCCAAGATATGTCGGCCCAACCAAACATTTACAAAATAAACAAAACTTCCAAAACCAGTCAGCCTTAGGAATTCAAAATAAGGCATACATTAAATGCCGATACATCATCAAGGTCGGCCTAGACACAACCTCCAATGTAGCCCGGATCAATGCATGCCCCATGATAATAGGGAAGCACAAATCTCAAAATGGCATTAAATACCACCTCCCTTATCCTTGTTCTGGGCCAATGATCCCTGAACCCTCAAAAACACCCTATCCAGCTCAGTGACAGGTAGCAAAGGCAAAACCTTAAGTCTGCATTTAATAGAGTCAATCTCCTCCTTTGACTCCTCAACAGTCTTATTCCAATCATCCTTATGTGCCTGATATTTATCCACCACTGACAGGTATGTTGCTGCGTCATCCAACTGGTGCCCTGTTATAACATTCTCAGAGTCTGGAGCATAAACATCATGCCACCATTCCTTCAGTTGTTCTAGACTCAGGTACTTAGGAGCTATCTTTCTCCTGCCAGTCATAACTTCAAAGAATGCAATGCAACCCTCATAGACACCAGTCAGGTCACCATCCATCAGCTTCCTCCATTTCTGGATCTTCCTCATGGCCTTCTGCCGAATCTGCAGAGCCTCAAACCATTCCCAAGGTTCATTTAATCTGGAGGAAGGAAGGATCCCATCTGTAACCAACTGATCTTTACCATATTCTATGATGACCTTGGATTTCTACAGTAGAAGGTCAATGTCCTCTTTGTCCTAGGATAGCACATGCTCCAATAACTCCTTGGCTTGGACCGCATCCTTCCCAACTGAAAGGATATCCTTGATTGCACTATCTCCTCTTGCCTACACATCCTTCAACCAATCCGTTGTAGTTTGAGCAGAGGCCTTCATCTTTTCAATTTCGGAGATGGTTTCTTTAGGCAAGAAACTAGGAGTGGCAGAGGAAGAGGGGTGGAGAGATTGCAGAGGCTTCATTACATCCTCCAAGCACTTCCTAAGCCTTTCATTTTCTTTTCTAAGCTCATGCTTGGTCTGAGCTTCCTTTCTTAACCTCCCAATGATTACCACACTGGAGCCTTCATATTCATCAATGTCCTATTCCATGGAAGCTGGCCCAAGATTAATGGTCTGCACATTGTAATCTTCACCAGTGACATCCTCTCTTGTCTTATCTGCAGCAGGGGTGGCAATGTGGATAACTCTGTTATTTGCTTCATCCCTTTCTATCCTTGAGACTACCTTAGTTGCCTTCTTCTTCTTTCCTTTTCCGATCTTGGATAGCATTTCATCCCAATCCAAAGGAGTGTCCTCAACAACAACCTGTTTCTTCCTTGTGATCTCCTTTTCAAGCCAATCCGAGACAGCAGGTTCTACCCGGATTTCCTCTGTTGTTGCCTCTTCCTATTGTTTTTCCAGCGTTTCATCCTTTCGCTTCTCAGGAGATAGCCCACCTTGGTCACCTACCTCAGGTTCATCCTCTTTTACAGGTGATGGAGCTCTAACAGGGATGTCCTCCTCCTTCCCAGGCGATCCATTTCCTTTGCTATTCTCCGGAGAATCTTCATACATCACTAGAGAGGAGAAGGATGCTTTTCTACCTCTTCGGCCTCAAGCTTAGCTGCCTCACCAAAGAGTGCCCCTTCCTTGAATGGCTCTGCTTCTCTGCTGGTCTCATGTCCCTCAAGAGTCTCTTGCTCATGCACGCTTGGTGGAGAAGAAGCAGCCTTAGATGGCTCCACAACGGGTGGCTTTGGAGGAGAATCCCTCATTTGCACAGTGTCCTTAGGTGAAGGAGTCCTTGATCTTCTCATGTAGACTTTTGTCTTCTCTCCTGAACTCTCTATATCAACAATAGGAGGCTCACCCTTGGATGTGTCCTGGACCTTCTTCTTTGAAGTCCTCGTTGTTCTTGTCTTCTTCGGTGGTGGAGGAGCACTTTCTTCTTCTACTTTTTCCAACTCTTCCTCATTAGAGGATCTACCAATCTTCAAAGCCCGACTTCTTTTCTTTCCTTTTGGCTTTCTTTTTGGTTCCAGCTCACTTTCCTTAGGGCCTCTGATCTTTATTTTGAAAGGTGAGCTCTTTTGGGTTTTCCCTTTGGGGTCATCATCCCCAGATTCTTCTGAAGTAGACATTGGGTTGAGATTTCCCATTAAATTGAAGGTACAGGCTACCTTCTCGCTCTCAAGCTCCCAAACCTTGTGCTTCAACCAAGAAGTGGTGAATTTCATAACCGGGGCCATTAGGTCCTCCAACTCTGTGGCCTCATCCTCATTCCAGTTGATTTCTCTGATTGACCTATCCTTAACAGCTTCATAGGCATGATCTTATACTAGGTTTCCATTGTCTTCCAGTTAGTCCAGGATTAGCTTGACATTATACTGTCTGATCACATCAACAGGGAGCCTAGAATACGTCTTCTTTCTTGCTTCAAGATCATCCTTAATGTTGGCCCAATAGTCTTCTAGGTCATCTTTATGACGGTACTCCTTGGTAGCCTTCTTCTGTGCCTCCCCGGTGATATCAAAGTTTGTTCTCTTGGAGTGAAAGGAGAAACCATATGTTTCCAATTCATCTCCTGCGGTGTGTGTTGATTGGATGGAAGGGCACACTTCTGTCACGCCAATTCCCAGAGGGAAATCCCCACCAAAGCCTGTTTTATGCTTCTTTTTTACTATGACATCAAATTCACATATTTGCCTCACAATCTCCAATAACACAATGTGATCAGTAGGATACCGAGGTAACCTATATGGCGCGACCGGGCATCCATCAATTCTAATGTAGGTGAAGGTGGGAAATTGGATGAACCAGGCCCCATAATTCTTTATCAACCCTTTTGCTCCATCTGATAGTCTCACATGCTCGGCATTCTGAAGCATCCTAGTGATATGCATTGTGAATGCATCGTTAGCCCTCCTATAGTCTCGGTGTCCTAGGTGCAACTCCGTGTATACTTCATAAACTATGTCCTGTCCAAACGTCCCTCATGGATTCAAACCCCTGTATGGGTAGAATCTGGCTAACACATACATCACATATGAGGACATGGTGAACCTCTTGGTTTCTAGGACGTTCCTCAGTTGTTTATCAATTTCAGAACTAATAAGCCCGGCCCAATGATAGTTGGTCCCCTACTCAATTTTGGTGATCACATGGACCATCCAACTCTCTAATACTCCAGCAGTCTTCAATCTTGCCACCCTGCTAAAAAATGTTATGCATCATAGATATCTTATCTGAATTTGATCCTATGCAATTGCTTGGGAAGTTTTGAGTGATGCGATTTCAGCTTTTCCAACCAAGCATTGATCATCTGTTGAGCCTTGGTTGGCTCATTCTCATAATATGTCTTGGCCATGTCCATGTTTAAAGCACACACAGAAGGCAAATCAGGCATGTCAAAGGCTTGAGCAATGGAAACAGGACTGAAATTAGCCAAGACTCTCCCTTTAGTACTGACAACCCTTTGTGTATCAAAATCATACTGTCGGGCACACTCTAAAATCAACTCATAGCATTGGATTGTAGGAGGAAACCCTGCCACATGCACCAGTCCGGACTTCATCATTCCATTCCTTAAGACTGACAGATTCTTCTCAACTGTTCTTTCTTTGAACTCCTCGTACCTCCAGGCTCCCACATTGGTATCAGACACCTCGGACCACACGGAAGATATCTTGCTCTCAGGAAGCTGACTCTTGATGTCCAATCTTAGTCTTTCTACCTCTGAGATGGAGGACCCCTTTGTGTCACCCTTGGACTTTCCCGATACAGCCTTGCTTGATTCAGCCTGCACTCACAAAAGATCGCCATGAGTATTCAATTATTGTACATATTCCAACCAAAGGATTAGCATAAAATCATATAGGGCAATTAAAAACTATCACAAA
>VDFB02005304.1:0-11634 GCA_007258455.2 Sequoia sempervirens
GTCTTTAGGCAAAAATTTATTTCAGAAATAGAGTAAAAGCCATGAAATAGCTTAGTTTTAGACTTACCTTGTTTCATTAACGTAGAAATAATTCATAAGGAGGTCGATGGCCATAGAACTCAAGTTGTTTTTGCAATATTTCTCCTCTCATGGTGACCAAAGTCAGAAAAATGCAAGGGATATAGGAAAAAATTGATAAAAGATGTCAAAAATAATGTAAAGCTGCGACTTAAAAGCCTCATAAAATGTTATACAATGGTTTCAAGGTACCTCCAACTGGTAAAAGCGAACTTACCCTGTGAAAGTCAACAAGGTTCAGCTCTGAAGCAATGAGAAATGGTGGATTTTTGGGCTCCAAATCAAGTAGTTTCAAGAAACCCTACCCAACAAGTCGGCGGCCAGCTTCTTCATGAAGCTTCTCTAAAGTCAAATGAACATAATGATTTTTAGGGTTCTCATCTTTCTTTTTGCATGGTTCAATGGTTTTCTTTTTACTATCTTTTGAAAAGAAAAATCATTATGTTCTATTTACTCCTGTGGCCATGACTTCAAGTCAAATCTCCTAGCAGTAATATGGTTGGCCTTATCAAATATAAGACTCTATGCTAAATATTGTGGCAAATTATTAAATCATTGACAAATATTGTCAAAGCATATTAAAGAGTGATTATTTGTGAGTTACAAAATAATAATGGAGAGGAGTCATAAGGGGAGATTTATTTTTTGCAAGATATATAGTTTATTATTTTTCCCCTTATTGTTTTGTAAAGTTGTATTTGGAAATTATTAAATGCAATTTTATTAATTTCTTTTTAATAATCTTTTAAATCAACTATTGTAAAATGGGAAAAATACTAATTTTTTTTTTGCTCATGCACATGTGGAATTGATAGTGAGTCTCAAGTTCAGTTCTAGCACCAGTTTTGATGATTAATGTTAATGCAAAAATGGAATTTCAGTTATCATGGGAAAGTTGATTAAATCAAGGTGGATTTTGCATGCTTTGGCCCATATCTTCAGATTTCCAGTTTAGTTTGAGTTATAGATCAGTTGCATAAATTATGACTGCAAGTTCAAGACTAAGTTCACTCATTTTTGCATGAGTTTGAACCTTATTTTTAGGGATTTTGCTTCTACTCAGATTTCACCTTGGAATTATCATTTTCTCACTGAAATTGACTTTTAGTTTCATGTTCATGCACTTTGAAGTGCATTCTCATTGTATATATTGGAAAAAATTTATCTTTTTTCCTCTAGTTCTTGTTATTCAACCTTTGCATTTTGCAAAGTGAATTTTCATGTAACTTAGTTTTCAAATTAATACAACATTTTACAGGTTCATTAGTTTATGATTTGCAAAGGATTCCTTTTAATTTTTCAGTATTTTTGAGTTTTCCTTCTAGATTTCAGGCATCATTATTGTGAGGAATTTGATCAAGAAATTATTGTGTTTTTAGTTTTGAAACCTCTAATTTTTCTATCTTTTTCACATATTTGTATGCAATTTTAGTTTAAGCTCACTGATTATACACTATGCATGTACTTGATTAATCAATTTAGTTGTGAAAAAATTGTTTTCCCTCAATATTGCATTAAATCAAAGCCTCTGTTTAAAGCATCTAGGTGATTGAGCGATCAAATCAGGTTGTGCAAATTAAAGTGTTGAGTGATTATTTGTGAGTTAGGTTGCAATTAGATCTCCAATCAGGTGCATCAATAGGTTTCATTATAGTTTAAGCATTACTTTCAGTACTTCTATTCTTTTTCCAACAATTTACCAGTTATTAATTTGAGAATCATATAGGAAGCCGACCTAGAATCCAGAGGTTCAATCTCATTATAGGTCACCCACAACCTAAGTTTGATCCAATGTTTCAAAAGATTGTTGAATTTAGTTATCCAAGCATTTGGGTGCAATCTGTTTGACAACAATTTTTTACTTGCACTTTGAGTGGGACTCTGAATCACTTTTCAAGCCCGAAATTTTACAGTTCAAGCTATTTGTTTTGGTATATCTGATGTAGTATTTCAACCTTTCAGAGGATTATTTCATATACCTAGTGACTCTGTTCTCAATTTCCAGTAGATCAAGTGCAAATAGCTTATGAGAAATATTCAGACAAGAAGTTCTTCTCTGTTTGAATATTTGTAGCTGTCTTCACCAAAGAGAAGAGGAAGGACAATCAAGCGAACACCTGGTAAGCCTTCAAGAAAGCAATCAGTTTCTCCGGTTCGAAGAGCAGAACCATTAGTTTACACATCAAAAAGAAGAGGCAGATCATTAGCAAGGCAGCCAAGTTCATTTTCAGCTTCACCAAGTTACAGAGTACCAGTTTCACTTGTACCAATTGTACAAGTTGTAAATCTTAGAATACCGGCAGTTCTGATGGCCAGAGCGCATGTTTTTGTTCCATTTAATGGGGACAACCCATTGGATTTTTCTCAACACGATGATATACTAGTTGCAGCACTCAAAAGTCTGCCCTTTTTTACTGGTGAGGATCAGACTACACCCATTGAGCATATTAGAGATGTAGCTTCATTATGTGGAGTTCACCATGTGATTCAAGAGAATGTAGCTTTGAGGTTGTTAGAAGCATCATTCAAGGGGAAAGCATCTCAGTGGTTTTGTGGCTTACTAGTCAATAGCATCCCGACATGGGATGATTTAGGAGACAAGCTGACCAAACAATTTTTAGATAAGTTTAATCATTTATCTCTAGTTGAACAAATGACAACTATAAAGAGAGCACCACAAGAACAGATGATAGACTTTAACTTCAGATTTCAAAGGACATGGGATCGAATTCTAGTAACAGTAAGGCCAACTCTTGACCACGCTTTTCTATATTACCTTAGATCATTGCATAGTGATATTGTTATAATGATACAGTCAATGGGTGGGTTAACATTACCAGCAGCATATGACATCACCATTAGGGCTGAAAACAACCTTATACAAGCTGGTAAAATCGCCCCAAGACCCCCTATGCCGATTTTCCCAGAGGTACAGCCTTTTATGCCCATTCAAGTACCTCCAATAGCCACTATACCTGTTGTTCTAGCCTTAGGATTCCAAACAGTAGCACAAAATAATGTTGTTCTAGCAAATTATGACTTGCAAGGACTTAAAGATACTCAACAATAGCTAATAAATGACCAACAACAAATGGCCAAGTTACTACAAACTGTGAGTAACAACTTGGTAAGCCTTAAAAACTAGCAAGGTCATAATTTTAGGCCTAATCAGTCATCATTTCAAGCAAACAGACCTGCTTATCAAGTTGATTACCAGGGATAGAAGAGGAATTTCAACTTTAGGCCTAATCAGCTGTTTAATCTAGTTGTTGCTAGCTCTTCGAAAGAGCTGATACCAATACAGAACAATTTAGCACAGGATTATGTATGGTGCTATCCCTGCAATCAGCCTCATAATCAAGCTACTTGCATGAACAAGGTGATTAATCAAGCCCTTATGGTGCAAAGTAGTTATGCTGCTTCAAAAAAGACAACTAAGGAGGACAATAATCAGCAAGATGATCAAACGCAACACAGTGACCTTGACGTTGCCATGATGAACTAGCAAGGAAGTGAATTTTGCGGAGTTAATCACGTGCAAAGTCAAAATCAGTTAGCCACTTCTATTGCAGCCAATACGAGGGCCAAGAAAAGAGCATTTGATCTAAGACATCAAGTTGTTCCTGATAAATAACAAGTATAAAAAGAAAAACAACCTACTATTCAACAGAAAAATCAAGATTTTACAGCCCAACAGGGGCAGGTTCAGCCTCCTCCAACACAGAATGTTCAGATTTTACCAAGACAGCAAGCTGGACAGTCAAAGGAGTAGCCTAAAGTTCAGTTCCAGCCTTAAGCAACACAAACAAATGCTATTGTTCAAAAAGTACAACCAAAGGTTAGTGGTTCTTCTTTCAATATTGTTGAAAAAATGAAAAAGGCAACTATTAGCATTACTATGTTGGATGCATTATGCCTGCCTGGGAAAAAATCAAGTTTGTAGGAGGGTTTGGCTAAGATATCAATTTCTAACAAAATAAATAAAGAACAACCAAGAGTTCTTGCAAACAATTCAGATCAAAACCAGTTGCAGCCAGCTAAAGAGGTAAAACCACCACCTTTTTATGTCAACTTGATAATTGGTGATAACATAGTGCATAACTACATGATCGATAGTGGAGCAAGCAGTTCAATTATGCCTAAACAACTGGTAGATAAGTTAGGACTTGAGTATGAACCATTGTCAAAAGGGGTAGTCCAGTTGGATGGCACAGCTGTAAAGTCTATAGGAGTTATTAAAAATTTGCCTCTTACATTGCATGCCTATCCCAACTTTCAAATTTCACAAGACATATATATCATTGATCTCCAACCTTATTTTTCCATTTGTTTATCTAGATATTTCACCACAAAATTAGGTGGTTATCTGTCATGAGACTGGTCACACATGTTTTTCAAAACCATATATGGTACTAGAGTCACGATTAAGTCAGAATCACAAGCTAAAGACCATATTGAGCCTTATGTTCCAAATCCCATAAATGTGAACCTAGCTTTCCATGATGAGGAGGATCAATCCATGACCCTCGACCCCACTGTACCTATAGAAGGCATACATGACATAAATCTAGATGAGTGGGCAGCTGAGAATCACGAGGTTGATCTGTTCAATCTAATAGATGAAGTAGGTTTGGGCATTTATATAATTCAGGAGCCTGATGTAACTATTCCAAATCTGGTCAACGGGGAAAAACAGCAAGTATAGCAGATTGATCAGCTTTGGAAGTTATATTTTGATGGATCCAGAAGTAAAATTGGTGCTGGTGGATGAGCTGTTTTGATTTCGCCTGAAGTAGACAGGTATTATTCAGCTTTTAGATTTGCTTTCAGCTGTTCTAATAATGTTTCTGAGTATGAAGCATTAATACATGGCTTATAATGGGCTAGAAAAAAGAAAGATTAAGTGCTTATAGGTGTATGGTGATTCAGAATTGATAGCAAATCAAGTTAGAAATCTAAATTTAACAAAGAATGATTTGTTGAAATTGTATAAACATCGTGTTTGGGACTTAATTGAGGAGTTTGATGCATTTAATCTGCAATTAGTACCTAGACTTCAGAATAAGCAAGCTGATAAACTTGTTGCTCTAGGGTCACAGTTTAACATTCCGACTGAAATTCACAATGTGGAGGTATAGCAGTATGTGAAGGTAGTTGTCAGACCTTCAGTACCTAATAATAATGTAAGTTGGCAGATTTTTGATAGTGATGAATAGATAGTTCATTTTTTGATGGAAGAAGCAGAGTTTTCTACTGGAAATCAGCAAAAATTTGATTAGCAATATGGTGATCAGATCATGCAACTTAAGACTAACAAGCTACCAAAGGGTTTGGTGACCCTTGAATCCATCTTCAACACTGATGATTAGGTTAGAAGGGATAAATCAGGCATCACAGTGAAGCAGGAACATTACGAATCAATAGAAATATTCAAGGACAAGCTGCTTAAGCTTGGCAAAGTCTGTACAAAGGAAGAACAGCAAGCCTTTATCTTGCTTTGTCAAGAATTCAGCGACATATTCGCCTGGCAGTATGGAGATTTGAAGGGTTTTAACCCCGAGTTAGCTCAACATACAATTGAGCTTGAACCTAATGCAAAACCGATAAGACAGAAGCAGAGGCCCCTGAATCCGAAGTTAGAACATCTGATGAAAACAAAATTAAACAAGCTGATCGAAGGTAGTATAATATTTCCAATCAAGCACACTTCTTGGGTGTCAAATTTGGTGCCTGTCAGAAAGAAGAGCGGAGAGATAAGGTTGTGCGTTGATTTTCGTGATCTAAATAGAGCTTCACTCAAAGATCACTATCCGCTGCCTTCAATGGAGCAAATATTGCAGGTTGTTTCAGGATCAAAAGGTTTTCATTGTTGGATGGATATTCAGGTTATAACCAAATTTTGGTTAAGGAGGAAGATCAGTATAAGACAGCCTTTACCACCAAGTGGGGCACTATGGCTTATAGAAAGATGCCATTTGGATTGTCAAACGCAGGAGCCACCTTTCAGAGAGCGATGGATATGGCTCTCCAAGGTTTGATAAACAAATTTGTTCTTGTTTACTTAGATGATATCATTGTTTTCTCAAGTAATGTTGATGATCATTTCAGTCATCTTAGACAGATATTCGAGAAATGCAAAGAAGATTATTTTTGTTGTTCACGAAGGTAAGCTTTTGGGTTACATTGTTTCAAAAGATGGCATTTCTATTGACCCAAAACGTATTGTAGCCATTCGGCTTTACTGCTACCTGCTCACAAAAAGGGTTTGTAGAGTTTTCTAGGCAGAATAAATTTCATAAGGAGGTTTATTCCCAATGTTGCAGCTTTATTACAACCATTGACAACCATGCTGAAAAAGAACATTCAATTCAGCTGGTCAAAAGAAGGTAAGAACAGTTTTGAGCATATTAAAGAGGCACTTGCAGCAGCCCCGACTCTTATCAATCCAGATTTTGATAAGGATTTTATATTGTACACTTTTGGAGGAGTGGATACCATCTCCGCAATGCTCTGTCAGCAAAATAATGAAGGTATGGAGTAGCCTATAGCTTTCTTTAGTTAGGTTTTACATGACTATGAAACCAGGTATTCATTCGTTGAGAAGCATGTGCTTGTTGTAGTGAGAAGTCTGAAAAAATTCATACATATGCTGTCTAATAATAAGATAAATCTGCTGGTAGCTCACCCAACAATCAAGGAATTTCTACTGAATAAGGACATTAATGACAAGAGAGCAGGCTGGATAACCAAAGTCATGGAGTATGACATCAGCATAAAGGTTACCAAGCTTGTTCGAGGTAAAGGACTGTGCGAACAGCTTGCAGAAAATGAAGAAAACAGCATTGAAAAGGTTGCTACAATTCTGAATAATGAAGAACTTTTTGTTTCAGTTGTTCCAGCTGATTGGATCCATTAGATGATCCATTACTTGCATACTAGAGATTGTCTAGAAGGTTTAGACAAGTCTAAACGAAGGTATTACAGGTTACAAGCAATTCCTTATGCAGAAATTGATGGCATTCTTTATAAGAAGGATTTCAATGGTGCTTTTCTCAGTTGTATTTATCCAGATCAGATTGAAAGAATTCTTGAAGAATTCCATGATGGACCTGCTGGAGGTCATTTTGTACCACGTACTACAGCTCTAAAAATTATGAAGGAAAGCTATTATTGCCCAGATCTTTTCAAGGATGCTCATACTTATGTCAGAAAATGTGCCAAATGTTCACTTTTTGCAGGAAAACAAAAGTTAGCAGCCCTGCCCTTGAATCCAATTCAGGTTGAGCAGCCATTTGGAAAGTGGGGACTTGATTTTATCGGTCCAATTAATCCACCCTCAAGTGCTGGGCACAAATGGATTTTAACTGCCACAGACTACTTTATGAAGTGGACTGAAGCAATCGCATTAAGAGATGCAAATGAAACATTAGTTTTAAACTTCTATTAGGATATAGTTTCCAGGTTTGGTACACCTGATTCAATTATTTCTGATAATGCTTTGGCCTTTGTTGGTTTAAGAGTTTCAGATTGGTCAGTAAAGCATAATATTTATCTGAACACTTCATCCAATTATTACCCCCAGGGTAATGGACAAACTGAATCAACAAATAAGAATCTGATTAAGATCATACAGAAGATTATTGAAGATAATCAGAGGTCATGGCATGACAAACTCAAGTTAGCCCTGTGGGCTGATAGAGTTACGCCAAAGAGATCAACAGGATTTTCACCCTATGTTTTGGTTTATGGAAAAGAGGCCAAACTGTCTATCTCAATTGAATTGCCAACTTTGAGTTACATAAAAGAGCTTGAGTTACTTGAAGAGCAGCCAATGCAAGTCAAGCTTGCTCAATTAACAGAGTTGGAAGAAACCAGAAGGGAGGCCTACAGGAAGCTTTAGATTCATCATTCTCAAATGAAGAGGACATTCGATAAGAAAGCAACAACAAGGATCTTCAATGAATGTGATTTAGTTTTCAAGTGGGATGAGCTCAAAAGTAGGCGTGGTAAACATACAAAGTTTGACGCCATGTGGGATGGCCTGTACATTATTACAGAAAAGAAGAAACACAATGCATTTCAGCTTTCAAAGCTAAATGGTGAAGTATTGCCAATCCCTGTCAACGGGATTCATTTGAAACAATGTTATTAAGCATCAGGCTTTCAGCTGTACATAGTAGGATAGTTTTCAGTTTCAGTAATGCTTTCAATAAGTGCCTGCTGGCACGTCTCATTTCAGTTGTCATGTTTTCAATAAGTGCAGTTGTTGCACCTGGTTTTTCAAATTTTGTCTTCAATAGAATTGCAGTAGTTTCTTCCAGTTTGTGTGTTTTGAAGCGGAGTATGTTTTTCTAAGTAAAAACATAACAGAATATGGACTCCTCACCCAATGGATAAGCTATAAACTGGTCTATTGTGTTTTAGCGAGCAGAAGCACTTTCATGAGGTTGCCAATTTGTTACCCTATTTTTTTTCCTCTGAAAGCCCAAGCATGGAAGGCTGATAGATTCATCATTGATAGGTACAAAATTTTTCAAGTTTTGATGCTAAAGTATTCATTGTTCATCATAAAGATTAGATTACATCTGAATTACAGTTTTATTGTGCAAGTATTTAAAACAAAAAATTGAAAATTTGCATAATAATGCCTTTTATTCATTTTCTAAAAACACTAAATCTCGCACAAGCCATGAGAGTAACTGAATTTGATTATGATAATCAAATAGTTAATACAAAATTCAATGAAAGCTACACTACTAAAAATAATGTAAGCATAAAGAAGAGGAGCAATTCATCATTGCCTGTGATGATGAATCACTTTTGCTTGATGTCTTCAGTCGTCACGTCTCCAAGCTGCAACAGACTCGTTTCCACGCTCCATGAACCTGCAAAATTGTAAAAGGATGGTGTTAGAGGTGTACTCTAAGCAATGATGAATTACATTCTACTCTATGCCTACGCTACCAACAGGAATGTAAATTTCATTCAATCAGGCATTCACTAGATGATTGAGTTACAAAGGCAGACAATCAAGG
Organism: Sequoia sempervirens; assembly: GCA_007258455.2. Classification (NCBI taxonomy): domain Eukaryota; kingdom Viridiplantae; phylum Streptophyta; class Pinopsida; order Cupressales; family Cupressaceae; genus Sequoia; species Sequoia sempervirens. Next base: position 9,114 of record VDFB02005304.1, read on the forward strand.
AAAAAGACATAGTTCAAGTGAAGCTTTTAGCTTTGATTATTTTTACTAACTTGTTTGTTTCAATGTGCAGGAAAAGGTCCATCATGTTTGTGATTATTTACATCAGATATGTGGAGAAAAATGGGCTCCCACAAGGGTTGAGCTTGGCATATCAAAAGGACTCCTCTCATTCACATCATATATGAGAGTTATTTAAGCATCAAAGAAACAATCATCATCTAGGACTATCATCAAGAAGTCTAATTCAACATGGTGAAAATAGATTAAGCAATTATATTTTGCTCATTATTCAAAGGAATAATTAAAGAAATAAATCAAGAGAGCATTGATTACATTTATTATCCTTTGTTTTAGTTCTGCCTTTCATCCATATTTACATTTTGATGAGGCATTGAGCTCCCTTGAACTGAAAGGAGAACAAGGTATCAAGTCATCATAACTATTCCTAACAACCTTCGAAGCACATACATAATTCATCAAGGAACTCAGGAGGACAACCACATATGCAAGTTGTCTGAATTTTTCAGAAGGATTCAGAAAAGAGAAAGACAGTGCTTATTAGATGTACGATACATCCATGAAAGAGATTGTAGTCTAAGGGCACAAACACATGAGTATTTCATCAAAGTAACTGTAGGTTACCAAGGAATGCTTCCTTAGTATTTTTTTGAGACTTGGATAAATATTGAACTCATAGCTACAGGGTGGAATGACGAATAAACTTGCACCAGTTAGAAAAGAGCAGTGAAGAACATTAGAGATATAAGATATCAATGCAAATACAAAGAAATAGATTTGTATTCCATGATGAGTGTAATAACCATAGAGGATCCAGTTGTTAATTTAAATATTTATCAAATGACAAGGATATTACAGTCATATGAGCATACAACAGTCATGATAGCAACAAAGTATGGCTTAATCAACATTGACAATAAATGAAAGCATATTCAAAGCTATAAGTAACAGTCTTACTGTTATAACAGTGTTTCATGATTTGATATATAGAAAGGCTAAAAAGAAGCTATAGAGGTCATTATAGGGCTCATAGCTGTGAAGTGGAATTGTTGTCCTATAGTACCAGCATAAAGTACCAAAGTGAGTAGTCAAGAGTCGAATACCAAATATATTTCTGAGCAAGCTTCCATCATAAGTGCAGCCATATCATGGTGGAAATTTAATAGAGAAAGTCTACATTCACTCTTTGTTCAAATGCATTGAATATAGCTAAAAGATACAATGTCGTTTCATTGTGATTTTGAATGTAAAAGGACAGTTGAAAGCATCATTCATTAATGGAGCCACAATCATGTTTTGAATGCAGTCAAATTCTCAAAAGACATCCATCACAATGACAAACATAATCCATACCCAAGACTAATGGATAGTCTCTTTGAATGAAAGAGTACAAGTAACAAAAAGAAGTGATAAGTGAAATAGACATCAATGCAAATACAAGGAAACAAATGTACATTAAGTGAAAAGCAGAATATCAAGCATTGAGCTGCTATAGGAAGCTTTCAAGTCGACTGATACAACTTTATCAATAGGACAACAAACAAACATAGAGCTTGAAGGAAGGAAAAATATTTTTGCAAAACCTGTTAATGCCCAGTGACATGAGAATATGGAGATAGAACAGTAAAGTGTTGTGTAAGTGCAGATTCATCACATAAATAATAACTTTGAGACTGTGTATAGCGTTCAGATCATGTAATAGGTTTATTAAGTGTAGGGTGTTCTGATAAACACCTATACTGTGCAATAAGAGATGGAGAGATAACCATGGTGGTTTCAAATGCAAAGCTGTTATAGCATTCATACAATGATTCTTGCTCAAAAAAAATTTTGTGGTGAGGAAAATACAGATTTCTTCTTACCCATGTAAGGGTTTTACTCTAAAAATGCAGAATGCAACGAATCATAAGTACCCAGATGGAGATTTTTTTAAAGCCATATTCAAAATGCAAAAGAAAATGTAAAATTTATGTTTGTCTCTTTCAAAGTCTGAACCGGGATTATATGGTGCCTCTGGTCATGTAGAAAAATGCAGAAATCAAGAGGAAAACATGGAGATAGCCGCGGCCTTATGGCCATTTTTTCCTTACAAGGACACAGTGAAAAGCCATAATAATGATAAGAATCAGCTTACCTTTGTCACAGAGAGAGGGGTGACCAAGATTAAGGAGAAAATCTGAAGGAATTATCGAATTTCAAGCTCAAACCAAGACTTCAATGGCGTCCTAGAGTAGTGGAAAAACAACAAAATAATAAGAGAAGAGAATATGTGAGTGTATATTCAACATTTATGCTATAGCCACAACTTTAGTCAAGAAAATATCAACAAAATCTCCAGATTGTGACCAAAAGCAACTTACTCACTGAAGATCTTCATGGATTCAGCTCAGAAACATAAAGAAATGGTGATTTTTTGAGCTCCAGATCAAGTAATTTCTAGAAACCCCAGTTCAATGGTGGCCAACAGCTTCTTCGTGAAGTTTCTCTCCAAAAGTCAAATGAA
>VDFB02005305.1:0-12736 GCA_007258455.2 Sequoia sempervirens
TTTAGTTTTCCATTACTAATCATACATGTTCAAGAGATGTCAAAAATTCCTTATTTCAATTGATTGATGATAAAATAGTGTAGATATGATTATGGATGTCACTCCATTTATTTCCTCCTATTTGGGCGATAAAAAACAAATATTGAACAGGTTCTTTGAAGTTAAATTTATTTTTTGGAGTTGTACATTTAGTTGGGTCATACATTCATCCTGGGTCATACTATATATTTGGTTTGTAAAGAAGATAAGAACAAGGAATGGTTGTGGGTAATGATTTGATCTCATATTATGGGCTATGCAATCACTTCTATGTATTAAAACCCAACTTAATTGAGGAGCTGAATTTATTGGGTTTAGTCGTACCATATCAGGTAGCTGAATGCTCATAAAATTGTTTGAGAGCTTGGAAAGAGTCTAGGTATGATTCCCTTTCATTCCTTATGACTAAGTGATTATTTTATAGCTTTGAAAACAATGTTTTTTGTCCCAAATTAATTATTAGAAAGGGACCATACTATAGACACTTAAAAATGTCTTGAATGATATGCACACTTGAATCTGATATACTAACATTATTTTGTCTGAGATCCATCCTCTTTTCGCTTGTTTGATTAAATTAACCTAGTCATTTAATCAAATGCCTCTTTTTTCATCTATTAATCTGGTTAATCTAATTAGGTTAATTCTTCCCTTTTATGCTAATCTTTTTCCTGTTAAATTGGATAAATCAAAATATTCAATTTTAACACCCTAAGTCCTCTCATTTAAATTAAATAATGTTAATTATTTAATTAAATGTCATTAAATAAGGTAATTATTTAATGGATATCCTAAATTCCCCTAATTGGCATAATTGAAACTTTGTTTTAATTATCAAATTACTAATTAATTCTAACTCTATCACTTGCAAGGGAATATTCCTTGAGAATATTCCTCCTTTGCACATTCCTCCAAAAGGGAATATTCTCATAGAATTTTTCTTCCTCTTTCCACATTAAAATTTGGTTTTAATTAACTAAATGCTAATTTTCCTCACATGAGAATATTCTTTGAGAATATTCTCCCTTTTCACTCATTCAAAAAAGGGAGTATTCCTCTTTGGAACAAACTTTTTGAGAAATTTTTGAAAGTGTGATTCTTTGCATGATTGTGAGCCCTTGATTAAATATCAACTTGCATTCTCAACCCTTGATTGGAATCCATGATCCATGCCTTCATCTTCCTTCCATCCTGACCATTGATTGATTCTTTCAATCTTGACCATCAGTTTCTTTTTGCCTATTCTATAAATAGACCTTGCATCTATTGAATAGGGATCCATCTTTTCACAGAAAACTTATGTTGTTGAAAATCACTCTCATTTGCATCCATGCTTAATGTTAAAAATCAATTTAGATTAGTTTCATGCACAATTAGCTTAGCATCCCTTAATGGCTTCCATGGTAACCTAGTTGCATCCATTTAGCATATTTTGGAATTAGGACTTGCATCTTTAAATCTTGCATACATCTAGAGTAGATTTTCATACACTTACATCAAACATCTTAGCTTTCATCATGTTAATTTAGCTTTTATCATGATTTCATTCATCTTTTTCATCAGTTTCCATTGATTTTAATCAATAAAATCAATTGGAAATGCTCACATTATCTAAGGGATTGGGAGAGGGTCGTCATTCCACACCAATGTGACACCACTCCCCCAATAGGATAAGATTCAATGACTTAGAATAGATGTTTTTCAGGTTTTCATGTCTTCAAATGTTAGTTTTAATGGCTTGTTAGTTTTTATTTACATTGAATATCGTATTGGGATTAATGCTTAGTGGATTAAATATGCTTTGAATCTGTATGGATCAAGTGTAGTTAACCTATACTATGTCATGTGTCACATTTTGGTGCTAGAAGGAGGCTCGAACTAACCAATCTAACAAATTTCTCTTTATATTTTTTTTTCTTTTGTTTGCAAAAATAGCGACACTATTGAAGATTTTGTGACACATCTCAAACACATCACTATACAGTGACGCACTTCACTTCAATTTTAGCGACACATAATTAATCTAGCGATGCCTTATTAAATTTTGTCACTACACATTTTTAATAGCGACGCTAGACTTATTTTTAATTGCATCATGAATTCTATTTTAGTGACGCATTTGATATGGCAACGCTATTGATGTTACTATTTATTGCAGAGCGTCGTAGTTGATTTTTTAGTATAGCAACACACTTACGATATAGTGATGCATTTGATGAAATTCAATGATGCAATTGATTTTAGTGTCACTTTTTACTGGTAAACTAAACTGAAACTAAATTTTGACATGTGTTTTAATTTTTTTATTTCATCTAGTTTCTAACATGTCACTGACTTCTGGTTTTTTTTTAGGCTAACTAGTTTTGCAGATTTGAGCAATAAAACTTGGAATGAAGAAGCATACTATCATCATTTGACCATATTGTAACAAGTTTTTTTACACTTATGGGGCAATTATAGCCCATTTTATGATGCTTTACTTCACATTTTAGGACCAACTAGATTTCCTTTGGGTTTAAAATTAACGCTTAAATTGGTTAAAATTGAACCCACATATCCTCATTTTGTAATGTTGGTTTAAAATTGAACAATCTAAAACACTTCAGTTTGGTACTTAAAACAAACTCAATATGCTTTTCAAGGTTAAAATGAACACGTTCATGATTTTCTTGTGTATGCTTGTTGTGTGTATCCTCTCCCCTTGTGCCTCGAGCGACCTTGGGTGAAGAAAAACACACAAGTATATTTTTTCTTCTTGGAAGCTCTTATCCTCTCCCTTTGCGCCTTTTGGCAATCTTGGGTGACGAAAAGAATTTTAAGCTTCACAATTTTTGTTACCTTTAGAGGCAATGCCTCCCAACTTGTGAGAGGGAACGACCCAAGTGGTGCTTTCATTTCAGTCTACTATATAAATAAATTGGTTGTGACTAAAGTCATTAACCAATTGGTGTTATTGTCCTATACCGATGAATGTCTCCCTTAGTATCCTTGTGATACGTTAAAACCCTTAGATGTTTCTAAGGGTTGGGAGGCCTCTTAATTGAGTGAATTGCCACATGTATAGCACCAGTCTATCCCAAAAGTCTTGATTATGAACCTTTTTATTAGTGGCTCACCAATTTTACCTCTGAATTTTATTTTGAAGTATTGCATTGGAATAGCACTGTTCCAACAAGTTACTTACCATGTTTTGTTTTTGGTTGAGGCAATCAAGAAAATAGGGAAGGGACTCTTTTACTTGGCGTGTCAAGACATTACATTTCCTTGACATAACCTATTTGTCCATTCCATCTTCATGGATTAACCATCTCTTAGGGGATGGTGGTAAGCCTACTAAGAAATACACACCCACTTGAGCTAGGGTTGTAAATGCTTGAGTCAGTTTAATACTTTTCTTGGTTCCAAAACATTTCAAACAAACATCAACAAGTTTCTCAAAATTTCAAACCCTTTGTTCTAAGCATGGATACCCTTTGAAGAGCCTTGATAGTGATGCTTGTCCTACGGATTCTACCCTTAGAGAATTCTAAATATTTTGGCATATATCTCAACCCATACTTTCCAAAGTCAACATAGGTAACTATGCCACTAACTTCATTATTTTCACATAATGGACCTTGTGAAATGAATGATGTTTTTTACATAGACATTTAGTTTGAAAATTAAGCAAGACAAGTGTTTGTGGTAAAAAGAAACTCATTAAGCAAGATAAATTGACAAATTGAAACCCACATGACCATTTGGAGTGCGATAAAACTTCAAGTCAACAGCAAACCTTGCATCAGCTATCATGCAAACAGAAACTTTGAACTAATTGAAGGAGAATAAATGGATATAATTGGTAGTTTGAGAAGCTTCACTTTTGAAATGAAGGAAACACCAATCCAGTGGAGAAACACAACATACATCTTAGACAAACAAGAGGAACAAGCCGATATTGTGGTCGAAAGGCCTATATTACCACACTCACGTGTTATTTGAAGTAATGGATGTTGAATCATCCAATGAAATAATCAGCACACTTCAAAGGATCTTGCCAAGAGAAAATTCAACCACATAGAAAGTGTTTACCCTTCAGAGGCATGCAAATGGAGATTGCTATTGATCTAGAATATTAGATGATTACAAATGTACAAATGCCCTGAATATATAGGCATGAGAGAGATGCAAGATGCAATATGATGTTTCCATGTGTCTTGATCTAACAACATGTGACAAGATGTGACATGTGAACCCTACCTAGGAAATGATAAAAGATTGAGATAAGTTCTAGAAGGACAACTCGTCTTCTAGAAGGAATCTTATCTCCTACAAACATGGAAGGGGGAATTACCCCATTATTTATGATTTTCTAATTATGCAACCTAGGACTAAATTAATTAAATGCAAGACCTAAGTTAACTTATGCTAGTGTAATAAATAATTAATTACACTAACACCTCCCCATAAGTGCAATTTAGGGAGGAAATGCAATGATTATGCAATGATGATGATGATGATGGATCCCAAGTACATGATGGCCATTTTAGGTACCCATTTACATATGAAAATGAAGAATGCAAAAAATCTCCCACAAACGGAGAAAAGGGGAAAAATCGATGGGAACAAAACCCCTCTCCAAAAAGGAGATGAAAATGCAGAAAAAAGAGAAAGGATGGGAAGGATGGAGGACTCCCAAATACCCCCCAAGGATACCATATGTCTCATGGATACAATACAAACAATGGCCCCCCCATAGGGAGGAAATAGAGAGACTATATAGCCCCCCCTAGAACATGAGATCACCTGCAAAAATGGTAAGTGTTTGAAGAAAAAACAAGATCCAATGTTGACAAACAACTTGTCTCCCTTTCAGAAGAAAAAGAACCAAGTGCAAGTGTAGGGATGCTTCTGAAGGTAGGATGAATATGGATGTTGATGATGTCTCTGAAAACTACTCAAGTATCTCCTTGCCTAATGAAGATGAAGATGCCACAATCAATGAAGAGGGTGACAAACCAGGATGATGTGGAAATTGATACTAAACAATATCCAAAGACTCCAATGCAATGAGTGTGATGGAGACTTGATTTCCCCCTGAATGAAGTTTCCTCAAAACCACTAAAAGAAGTCTGAAGCAACGAAGGTGTCCAAACCACATGTCTCCTGCTAGGAAGAAGCAAATCCAATGGTAGATGTTGAGAAAACTTCAAATCCTAAATGGAATGACAAGGAAGAAGTCTCATACATGAAATCTCTGAGGAGAAAACAAGTGCCTCCAAGATAGTCTCAGGATCCCCAATCAAGGTTGAGACAAAGGGATGAGGAGACTCAAGAAAACTTTCCAAAGTGGGATCTAAATAGAGAAGTGATATCCCCTCAATAATGTTCTCCAAACATGTAGAAGTAGCCAAGTTAGTGATACCTAAAAAAAATCCATCATATGATGTCAAGTTTGGAAAACTGAATGTGTCCTGATGAATGATGATGGAAGCCTCAATCAATGAATCTGGACAAGGAATCACTGAATGTGAAGGGATACCAATTGTCTCTGATGGAGAAGAAGAATTTGAAGAAACCTTGTCAACCTCTTCAAAAGATTCAAAGCAATCAACCTCCTGCTCAACAATAGCATCATGGGATACTTGATCTGAGGAATGACATTTTGAATCATGACCATCAAGGAAGGGTGGAGTTTCTGATCCTCCATATATCTCCCAAAGCTTAGTCCAAAGGATGTGAGGACTATCACAGTGATCAATAGTCCTCAAAACATCACAATCAACTTGCATAGCAATGATCTCCAAAACAGTGTACCTATTTCAATTCCAAGCAAATTTTTGAATACCTTCACTTGGACTAGGAACTATACCATACAAATCTGGCAACAATGCATGTGATTGGAGATGGTGGATGATCCCATCTCGCCATTGTTTATAGTTATCCTTGTGCAACATAGTCAAAGAAGGAGAATATGCAAGCCCCATAATGTATTATTAAATCTCCAAAAATACAAAGACAAAGACCTTCATGTGATGCCAATATAGACTTCCAAAGATGATGTGCAACTAAAGTGATGCCACCCGAATCAAAAAACCTTTTTCCAAGCTTCAGGATATCCAAGTTGTTGAACAAATGTACCAAATTGAGAAAATCTAATGCAAGAGTACCTGGAGTTGAAACTGATCAAAGTGAATGGATTGATGAAAAAAGCTTTGAATTACCTTCCTGATGTCACTGGAATCGCTGAAATTCGACAAACGGTTACGAAGATATGAGCCTTTATGTCCAAACTAGGGTTTTGACTTCAATTGACTGTAGATTTTTCTACAATCAAAATTCTGTAGAATGGATGTCTGCTTGGAGAAATGAATGAGTCTCTTTTGGCGTCTCCTATTTGGAGAGTCTGCCCCATTTACCTGGTGAAGTACTGAAAAAAATGAAAAAAAGGCCTAGATTAGGCACTCTGTAGGCTAAATTGGTGCAAAATTTAAGCACCTTCGGACTTAGCACCTGGTCGTCTATATGACCTCGGTGGTATCTTAGGAAAAAAAAGACCTCCCTCTTGGAGCAGTGGTGGGGCTACAGAACTGAGCAGTGCAACTAGAGCAACAGTGGCTCCGCTCGGATAGAGCAGACCCCTTGGTTTTTTATGGAACCAAGGGCTCAGTGTTGGGTCTCCATGGGAGAATGAACTTTGGTTGGTAGGAGATTTGACTTTAGTTGGTGCAAGAATTTGCAAGCACCGATGAAGATTACTGGAGATGGGAGCTCGGCAATGTAAAGGGTGTCAGTTGGCAGGAGCTGGGTCACCCAGATAGGACAGCATAGTGGATAGACGTCGAAACAAGGAATGGAAGACAGGACGGATGTGACCCGAGATCAGGGTACAAACTCTTGCAATGAATAAATTCCAAGCCGACCAAGAATTTCTATAGACTATTTATTGTGAATGCCGACAGAAAAAAAAATTACTTTTAATATTGCTAATTGCAATTAAAAATTAATATGGATATATGTCAACTATTTAAAAACAAGCTACAAAAAAATATAAATCAACCCCTCATAATATATGCCGACGGAGATATATAAAGTTGATGATTAAAAAATCAAACCCCAAAACTTTAATAAAATGTCGATGATTATAGTCTGTGGATTAAAAAGGATGATGTCGACCAGTGAACAAATTGAAGGTTGCTCCAATTATTTTTTGCAAACTATAGAAAAAATCCCAAATATATATTTTTGCCAAACAAAAGAAATATAAGCCCTGATTTTTTCTGAAATAGAAAATGCCTGCTGCTAAAAAAAATTTTCCTCAGAGGACAACTGACCAGGATGATTTTTTTTACTGCAAATTGTACGGATAGTACGGTTGATTTTGCAAACCCTAAAATACCTCTGATGGCTCTCGGGATGATGAATCGATTTTGATAATTGAACAAGTGATCCTAGGGTTTCGAGGCCTTTTGAAGACAATGGCGAGCTTGGATCTGACTCAATTTTCTTCAAAAATCAGCTTGGTCCCCGAGTGGAGTCAAATAGCTTGCAATGGAAACCTTCAAGCCTGTGATGAATCTCTCTAGCCCAACTTTCTTGATCCTGTGATGAACTCTCAATGGAATGGCTATGATACCATGTTGAAATAATGGATGTTGAATCATCCAATGAAGTTGTGCACACTTCAAAGAATCTTTCCAAGAGAAAATTCAACCACACAAAAAGTGTTGCAACTAAGGGCATGCAAATGGATATTGCTATTGATCTAGAATATTAGATGATTACAAATGTACAAATGCCCTGAATATATAGGCATGAGAGAGATGAAAGATGCAATATGATGTTTCCATGTGTATTGATCTAACAACATGTGACAACATGTGAACCCTACCTAGGAAATGATAAAAGATTAAGATAAGTTCTAGAAGGACAACTCATCTTCTAGAAGGAATCTTATCTCCTACAAACATGGAAGGGGGAATTACCCCATTATTTATGATTTTCTAATTATGCAACCTAGGACTAAATTAATTAAATGCAAGACCTAAGTTAACTTATGCTAGTGTAATACATAATTAATTACACTTTAACATGCGTGGAAATAAATATCCTCTTTTTCATGATCTTTTTCTTGTCTTAATTATCTCTCACAAAATCAAAATCCCCAAGTGAAGGTCCACATTTTGCCTTTTCAAACTTAGGCATCATAGTTCAAATTTTATCAAAAAACGTGTCTTAAAGAAGTATAGCAACCAAGATAGATCAATAAGAAGATTTTATCTACACTCTTTAATAGATGAACCAGATCTACACATTTCACAAGCACTTCTCATTTAAATCATTGAGTTCTTAGGGTTTGAACACTTTAGAAGTATAGCATTTTTCTCACTACCTTGGTCTAGGAAAACAAAGGTTCGCTCTAGGTTAACATTTTGGGTCAAACATTTCATCCACCCCTTATCATCTTCACATTTCATTTCACCAACCTTTGCAAATTTTTGAAACACCAACACTTTGTACTTAGACATTTTACCTACCAAAATCCTAACTTAGCTACTTTTTATATGAAATGAATCCTTTTCCATACATTTAGTTAAGTTAGTTATCACAACTTGGACTAATTTATCTTAAAGGTCACAAGTCTACCTTAAAGATTTACAAATCCATTATCCATCAAAGCAACCAAACCCTTAAGTCAATAGTATTGTCCCAAAAAAATTTGTAAAGATCACTACCCATATCATTCATCCTTTTCATCTCTCATTTTCACTATTGCTCCAAAATGACTTAGAGCACCCCTTTTATGAAAATTTGAGTCAACTAGAGAGTTTAAACATTACAAATCTCAACATAACTCTCCCATAGGTGACCCACAATTTATGGTAATGAGAAGATCACAATGCAAGAGAATCATGGAAAAAGCCAAAGTCACATTCACCACAAGTGATACAAATCCCCAAGAGTTTGATCCAAGAAATCATGTTACCCTATTGCAACAACCTCGGTCTCCATCAGGACCATATGAGATAGAAGACATCATGAACAACCCATTTGGATTTACTAAGGAAAAAATCATTGAGTACAAACAAGAACATCAAGCCTTAGAAAAAGTGACTCCAATTTCCCAATATTTTATTGTGCAACCCTTGACACAAGGCTTGACTTCATCCACCCTTCAATCAACTCCATCGCTAGGGCTAAGTCAAACACAAACTCCTAGTCTTGCAGCTAGTATTGCTAAGGACTTTGGTCACACTCTCCCTTTGGAAAGTAACACACTTGTGGGTACTCTAAACACCAATCCTCCCCAAACCACCACTTGGACACCAACATTTGGTGCTCCTCCTGTTGGAAAAACAAGGACAAAAAACTAAGAGGGGGGGTGGATCAGTTGTCACAGATTATTCAAACTTTTTCAAACTATACTTAACTTAATCTCAGATCTGATGAATGAATAATAAACCATGAACAATAAACACATCAAAAACAAAAAGAACACCAAGATTTTTTACGAGGAAACCCTATTAGGGGAAAAACCATGGTGGATGTTAGTCCACAATATTATACCCTGTTAAAAGTATAATGAAAAATAATGGGAATGCGCATACATTTAGGCACACTTCCTAGAGCTTACTACTCAAATAGAAGGGGCTTATTGTCAAAGAAGGTTTGGGTTAAAACCATCCAAATTGTGAAGCTGAGAAAATACGCTTCTTCAAAATCTAATTACAATTCGAGTTAAGCCTGAGACAACTTTCTTCACCGCCCATCAAACTTCTTCTCCTCTGCTACCACAATGAATGATTTGATTTTGTAGCATCTTCACTTTCTCAGCGTATTCACTCTTATGCACGCCTTTTCTCAAATAATCACTCTTATATATCCGCAACATGAGATTACATCAACAACTTAGTCGGCCAAAAATATAAAACATATTTTCAATGTTAGCCCAAATTTACAAATAAATTTTCAATGTGGATCAAACACCATCAACTAGAATGATGATGTGACCCAAAACACCATCCTCAAGCATACCAAACATTCAAATTTCAATCTTCAAGGATCCACAACATGTTACAAGCATCATGTCAGCCAAGAACATGAAAACGGAACTATCTTGAGAAAAATATTCAGCCATGAGCACACCAATCAATCGCGGATGTGCAACAAAGATAGAGCATGATCTAGAAACATCCGAGCACAGAAACAATGAGAGAAACATCCACAGCAACTAAAGAGTACCAAATTATACCAACTTTAATCGAAGACTCACATAACCCACCTGAAATCTTGTTAGAACCGCAGTCTTCCTGCTTCGAACAAATCTTCCACGTGGACCTCTAAAAATTTTGATGGATGAACTAGATACACTCAGCAGAAAACCCTTTAGTCCATAGTAGTTGATCTTCAATGTACAAAACAAGACACCTTCATGACCTTCACAATTCCACTGGGAACCTGTAACACTTTCTTTAACAATTTCCTCAATATCCTCGACATATACAGCCTTCAATACATCAGATGCTAATAGTTTTGACATCAATGACAACCGCATATCAGCAACACAATCATAGCACCCAACAATCTCCCCCTTTGGAATTGATGGCAACACATGATGTGAAAAACACCATCAACCCAACTCTCAATTAGCACTTACTCCTCCTTAGGTTTTGACTCTCCTTCTTTGACCTCTTCTACATGATCTTCTCCCCACAAGACTCTTCATTCTAGATAATTCACAATTTTTCACATGACTCGTCTCCCCCTTTGACATCAATGGAAAAGATAAACATTATCTTCCCACATACAAGCTTTGAACCACATATCCGCACATCTGACTACTCCCCCTGAGTAGCAGCCATGAAAACATCAATCCCGGTCGGAAATATCTATAGAAGCACATGGATTGATGCAACCATCATCTTTAGTTTATATCGGGGAGGGGTAATCACCCTAGCATCCCTCTAAGATACTCAAAAGTATCCTTTGGAAATGGCTTGCCGGAAATGTCTACAACCTATTCTTTGGTAGGCACATACTCCAATCTGACTTCTTTCTCATTCACTTTCTCCCTCAAAAAGTGAAACTTGATTGATATATGATTGGTCTTAGAGTGTAGCAATGGATTCTTTGATATGTTTATTGCACTTAGTTGTCATAGTATATGGCAATAGGTTCATCATATACTACTCTGATATCTTTTAGCATCTATTTCATCCACATCACTTGAGTACAGTTGTTTGCAGCAGCAATATACTCTGCCTCAGTAGTAGATAGAGAAATGGAATTTTATTTTTTGTTCAACCAAGACACCAGCTTCTTCCCTAGGAAGACATCACCACCACTAGTACTCTGCCTGTCATCTACATATGCTGCCCAATCTGCATCAGTATATGCATTCAAAGTAAGATCATCATCCTTAGGATACCAAAGTCCAAAATCAATTGTTCCTTTCAGATAATTGAAGATTCTCTTAACAGTAGTCACATGAGACTCTTTTGGATCAGCCTGAAATCTAGCAACCATACATATAGCATTCATAATGTCTAGTTCTGTCTAAGTTAATAGAGAAATCCACCAATCATTGATCTGTATCTTTTTTTATTTGCCTTAGGAGAATCATCATTTTGTGTCAACTTACATCCTAGTTACCATGGGAGTACCAACAATTTTTGATTCATCCATGCCAAACTTCTTGAGCAGGTTCTCTCATATATTTGAATTTGAGATGAAGATCCTTGTCTAAGCTGAGTAACTTGCAATCCAAAAAAGAAACTTCATCTCTCAATCATGTAATCTCGAATTTCATTCTTCATTTCATCAACAAACTTCCTTACATAGATTATCATCTCCTCCAAAAATAATGTCATCAACAAAGACCTCAATAATTAGCTCTTTGTCATGATCCAATTTAATCTACAATTTTTTTTTGTTAGCCCGATTGCCTTTATTGAATCAAGCTTTGTAATAAGTATTTGTCCAGTCTAGCATACCAGGCTCTGGGGGCTTGCTTGAGTCCATATAGAGCTTTCTTCAATTGGAAAACCATGTCTCCCTTGTCAGTCAGTTGAAATCCATCTAGTTGTTCAATATATACTTCTTCCTCTAACACAACATTCAAAAAAACTAACTTCACATCCATTTGATAGACTTTTTAATTCTTATATGCAACATAAGCAAGAAATAACCTTATAGCTTCAATTCTGGAAATAGGGGAAAAGGTTTCTTCAAAATTAATACCTTCCATTTGTAAATACCCTTTATACCAGTCTTGCTTTATTCTGAACCACTTCACCTTGTTCATTCAGCTTATTCCAAAAGAGTCATTTTGTACCAAACACATTTTTATCTTTAGGTCTAAGAACAAGTATCCATGTATTGTTATTACAATTTGCATTAATTATTCCTTCATAGCTTCCATCCATTGTTCATCATTGCAAGCTTCATTGACATCTTTAGGTTCAATCTTGGAAATCAGGCAATACTCTTTTGCAATATTTCTTCTAGTTTGCACACCTTTATTCTTGTCTCCTATAATTTTATTTTCAAAATGATTTAGCTTTACATACCTTGGAGTTTTAGGATTCTCTCAAACTTTTGATTCTTTTGTTCTTTCTTCTGCACTTGCATTTGTCCCTGCTTCCTGACTACCTTGATTTACCGGAATAAATTGAAGTTGTCTTACTGGAACATATGGCACAATTTGAAGTTGATTTTG
>VDFB02005306.1:0-16980 GCA_007258455.2 Sequoia sempervirens
AGTGAGCTCTAGGAAGTGTTCCTAAATGCAAGTGCATTCCCTATTTTGTAAAAAACTTATATTTTGAGTACTCAAATTGTGGATTGACCTCCACTATGGTTTTTCCCCTAATAACGTTTCCATGTAAGAATCCTTGTGTTATGGTGTTGTGGCTTATTTTTCTATGTTCATGCATCTTTCTTTTGACTATTATATACACTTGAGAGATTAGTTTAATAAAGTTAAAAATTGCACAACATTGATTCACCCCACCTCTCAGTGTTGCTTGAGTCCAACAGAACTACCATCGTACACTAATTTCCAACAATCACAACAAAGCACCTACTATCAAAAATCCAATCCACAATAGCCTCCATATGCTTCCCAACAAAAAACAACATACAACTACCAATGCAATCCATTTTATTGTCAGTAGCCACAATCATATTAGCAGGGTGCCTCTTCATCATATTATCAAGCCCCGCCATCATACCAAAAAACCTAGGCCAATTCTCAATCCATGTATCCTGATCAATACCAAAGAAACCCTTCATATCCACCTCTACCATCATATGATTAGTCCATTCCACCTCCATCACCGTCACATTAGTAATATCTCCCATACGATCAATCTAATCCAACAGGTCTTTCCTCCCTAGTATCAATTAATAAGGAGTGGGAAGATATGAAATATGCCCTCAAGGACTTGCAAATGGGGACATCCAAGAAGTCCTTCAAATTTGAGGAGATTTTCCCTTATCCATTTGATCCTTCAACTTCACTCATCCCCTTTCCTAAACATTTTGAAATGGCAAAATTTGATAAATACAGTGGAAGGGGAGATCGTAGAAACCATTTGCAAGAATTTTACACACATTTTTAGGAAATCATGCATAATGAAAATTACCTTCTCTGATTGTTCCATAGGAGCCTAATGGGGAAATCCCTAGACTAGTTCATGGGTCTCTCAAAGGGATCAGTTTCTTCCTTTGTGGATTTTTCAAAAAAATTGTTGCACACTTCTCCTTCAATTTTGAGGACATTGATACTTTAGATCCCCTAAAAGATAAGCAACATGAGAGAGAAACATTTGTGAGCTACCTACAAAGGTGGTGAGCCTTGGCTAGTTAGGGAAAATCCAATCTCAATGAGAAGGACT
The DNA here is from genome assembly GCA_007258455.2 of Sequoia sempervirens. Lineage (NCBI taxonomy): Eukaryota > Viridiplantae > Streptophyta > Pinopsida > Cupressales > Cupressaceae > Sequoia > Sequoia sempervirens. Next base: position 1,139 of record VDFB02005306.1, read on the forward strand.
TAGTAACCATCTTTGTTACAAATTCCCACCCTGAACTAGCCCATAAACTGCACCTCCATTGCATTACCACCTTTGCAGAGGTCATTGAGAAGGGCACTACCATCGAGAGGGCCCTTATTGGTAAAGGCCAAATCAAAATATTTAACCAAGATAAAGATAAATCATCTAGAGACAAATACCACTACTGGAACAAGAATAAAAATGTTGTCAATGATGGTTTCACTGGCACCAAACATATCCAACTAGCTAGCACTTCACAAGGATTGTAGTGTGTCCCTAATCCAGAATTAGTTTCTAGCATCATATTTATACCACAAGGTGCACCTCATCCTCCCTCACAATCCAATCAATATAATCAAGGGAATAATAATCACTCATTCACTCCTTTTAGAGAACCTTTGGATGTTGTTTCCAAGGGGCTACTTCAAATTAATTATGCAATTACTTATCCTGTGACAAATCCTTTTGATGAGTCAAATAGGGAGAACGAGTATTGTGATTATCACAAGATCAAAGGTCACTCCACTAATAATTTTCAAGGACTTAAAGGTTATATCCAAGATCTCATAGATTGAGATGATATTGTAGTGGATGTAAATTAGGCTACATCATCTAATGCTCAATTACTCATATATCAGAATTCCTTCCTTAAAGACAATTAAGGTTTGAGTACCTCAAATACAAGCCTCGAGTCCAGTAATAATAGCCAAAATAACAACACTAATAATATTAGCTATTAAAATGTTCCATATAATGATGAGACCATTATTACACTCATCAATCAAGAGGAGCCAAGTGTATCTATGATTTGTTTCAAGGGAAAAGACCATCAATGTGTTGTTACCGTACATCGTACCCATATATCAATTCCTAAGCCTTCCACTTCATCTTACCTAGCTCCTGTGAGCTCACATGACAATATCCTTGACCATCTTGGTAAGAACCTAACCCAAATATCCATTCTAGATTTTCTTAGGTCTTCCCTAATCCACATAGAAATCTGTACAAAATCTTTTCAAGATACACATGTACCCAACAACATTGATCCTACTTAGTTCCAAGCTTTAGTAGGGCATTTTTTTAGCTACCTATTAGAGTGGATTCAGCTAGAATGATATGCCAACAATTGATCCATCACATAAATGTGCTTTACACATTGAGGTCCTGGTCACCCACCATAAGGTAAAACATGTCTTTGTAGATAATGGCTCTACCCTCAATCTACGTAGATTAAAGTTTATAAAATAGATAGGGTATACTCATGCTAACTTGGATGGTCAAACCATTACAATTAAGGCCTAAGACAATGTAGAAAGGGACTCTGAAGGTATTATTTGTCTTGCTAGAAAGGTTGGTCCTATGGTGCAATACACTACATGCCATGTCCTTGATCTAGATTTACCATACAACCTTCTCCTTGGTCGACCATGGATCCATGCCATGCAGGTCATTTCATCTACCTATCACCAATGCCTGAAGTTCCCATACAATCCTAGGAGTAAAATTGGGGGCACCTCAGGCATCACCTTCCAATCCATCCTCCAATTCATCATCCAACATGTCATCCACTCCATCCACTACATCTGAATCCACCATTACCAAGGTCTAGATCATTCATAAAGGTTGTGGAGAATATGAGATGCATACAACTCTTAATGTGGAAACCATGCCTCCATTTCCTTGAACCAACAGTCAACCTTCTCAGTCTTTACCAAAGGAGGAAATGAAGAACAAACCTATCAATTCTGAGAATGTGGGTTCTACCACATTCTAGTCCCTAAGAACCCTACAAGATCAGGTAGATTAAGACATTAGTCAATGGGTCTACAAAGAAGAACTTGAGCCATCACCTCCTCTCATTGAATACTTCCAAGAGGTTTATCCCCATGCATTAAATCTCACAGAAAAATACAACTATCAAGGGGTAGGACTTGGTGTAGAGGAACATGGAAGATTGCAGCCCATTAAGCCACTTGTGTGACCTAAACATTTGGGCTTAGGCTATGAAAAAAAAAGGGGTCCGGAACCATCCACTAGAACCTTGAATAATGTCAACTCGGATAATGATTTCCTTGAAGACATACCTAAAGAAGAATCCATCATACTCTCATATGATGACGTAGATCTACCGTCCCTTTTTGAATCCACATCCATCTTTTCCATCAGCCTTTCCCTTTGCCACCTGGACCTTTTGATTGGGACCTATGAGGGAGAGCACCTATAGACATTTTTGCTTCAAAGAATTCTTATGTACATCTGATGGGATTGGGGGAAGATGAATAGCTTAACCGCAAAAGAAAAAAGAAACAAAACAAAAAAGAGTCGCCTACTGAAAACCTCCCTGGGGCACTTGTTGACTCATCAAAAGTAAAATTAAAGAGTGTATCTAATAGTGAAAACCTCGATGAGGTGCTAGAGGATGGGAATATTCATCTCCCCCTTGTTGGAGCTCATTTATCTAAACGCTCTTTAATTATGATCGAAGAGATGTAAGAAGTTAATTTGGGAACAAAAGAAGAGCCCAAAATCACCTATGTTGCCAAGTCATTATCCGCAGAAGAGTATCCCATCATTGTCAACCTACTAAAGGAAGGGATCATTAACATTGCATGGTCCTATTCAGATATGCCAAGATTGTATCCTATGTTGGTTGTACACCATCTTGATGTTCATCTAGATACAAAACTAGTTAAATAGAAGCTTAGAAAAATGCATTCCCAAGTGACCCTACTTGTCAAGAAAGAATTGGAAAAACTATTAGAGGCTAGATTCATTAGACCAATTGATTATTTTGATTGGATATCTAACATAGTACCTATGGGCAAACCTAATGGGAACTTTAGAATCTATATAGATTTTTGGGATCTTAATAAAGCTTGCCTAAAAGATGATTTCCCACTCCCTAACATTGACATGTTGGTAGACCTCATAGTAGGACATGCTATGCTATCCCTCATGGATGGATTTTCTGGCTATAATTAGATTAGAATTTCACTCGAAGATCAACAAAAGACTACTTTCACCACCCCTTGGGACACTTTCTGCTACAATATCATACTCTTTGGTCTCAAGAACATGGGGGAAACTTACCAACATGCACTGTCAGTCATCGTCCATGAACTCATCCATATTATAATGGAAGATTATGTTGATGATCTACTAGGGAAATCCAAGACAAGAGAAGAGCATCTAAGGATCCTAAGGAAAATCTTTGAGTAGGTAGAGATATTAGAAGATTAATCTTTAATTGGTAAAGGTTATTATTTAATTGTAATTATTTATTAACTTGTAGGAATATTCCAAAGGAATCCCTACAAGTCTTTTGTCTTTTTTGTCTCCTCACACATGTGTGAGGATGAATCATTTTTATTTTTGATTCCTTTATTAAGGAATATTTGTAGCCACCTCCTTAAGAGGTGACACATTGCACACACATAGATTATAGAATAGTGCATTCATTGAGTTGGGAGCATTCTAACTCCTCTTCTACTCCTATTGTTGAGGTTCCTCTCCCTCATTCTGCCACATTCACAGCAAGCCTGGCTAAGCAACTCTCTCTCTCTCTTTGCATTATTCTTTAGGCATTTTGCCTCCATTCATAATATTGGGGTTTTTTCTTGTTTTTTCCCCTTAACAAATTCTTGTGTCTCTCTTGCTTTGGTGGTGCTTGGTTTGGCTACTTCAATCTATTTGGTAATCTCTTTCCTTCAAATAATTACTCTTATTAGTACTCTTCCCATTACCTTTTTACTATTTTCCTTCTATGGTATCGAGCTTGGTATTACCAATCTTTTGTGAGCTACATTGTTGAAGGTTTACTGCTCTTTGTGGCATACTACCCATTGAGATAATTTTGAAAGAGGAGAAGAAGAGCCAAAAGTATAACTTACTTCTTGCTTCTTGTTTGAAATTTGTTTTTCTAACCTAGTTCTTATTTTGCAGTTATCATAGCTTTCTACTGTTTCAAATTCCAAATAATTTGTTTTTTAAATCTATTTGCAATTTTTTTTAGAAAAACTAGTAAGGGTTTATCTTATTTTCTAAATTTCAATTCAAAGTTTTCTAACCATTATGTAGGATTTCTTATCTAATCTATGCAATATATTTTGAATGCATGTTTTGTAGTACCCCTCCATTTTTATTATATTTTATGATAGTATGTTTCACTTTGATAGACCCTGATACCTTGTTTTGATGTATTTGATCACTGACTGTGGAGCGATGGTGAATTTATTTTATGATGTGATGATACACTATTTGATGGTGATTATTTCTGACATGCTTTATGTTAGCATAGATGTTTATTTGAGATGATGTTGTGTTATATATGCTTATGGTAGATTAATTTTTATTTTTTGTCGCCTGATGTGATATTAGCCATGGTGAACGGGTTGCATCACCGGCCATGCACTCTATGATTTCCCTATAATTTTCCCATGATGTGTTTGACCATGAAATATATATATATATATATATGTTATATAGCTATATATATATATATATAGGTATAATATATATATATATGCTATATATATATATATATATATATGCATGCTATTTGTTTGATCATAGATTGTAGGTACATGACATAATCAATTCCACCGGGTCTCCAGTTTGATGCGTCCACTCAACGGTAATGTTGATTGGGAGGTAGTAACGAGGTTTTTCCTAGTATAGCCTCAAACCTAGTCACAGTATGTCGTCAAGTTAGGTCTGGTGTTTTTGGTTGTCTCATCTGTGTCTATCTTGATTATTTGTTATGAAAGGTGTATTTTGTGAATTTAATGTTAGAATAATATTCTTTATAATTTAATGCTTATTTAAATAAATTTTAAATATTGAAGATAACAGCTTTATATTTTTTTTAATTAATTAAATTAGTTTTTGGTAAAATAATTTAATCATTGTGATTAAAGTTATTTAATTAAATTAATTAATTAAAGTTACTTTTATTTAGAGAATAGATTAAATATATATTAAATGCTTTTCTGGGAAATGGAATTTTAAATATGTATTAAAATAAAAATGAAATTGATTTTGAATTTTAAATTCTTTAAAATAAAATAAATTCTTGATAATTGATAGAAGAAAATATCCGTGAGTGGTTAGAAGATATTTTCTTGATTTTCCATGTGTGTTAGTTGAATTAAATGCAAAAATTCTTTTTGGGGATTTTTCTCGAAGAGAATATTGCCAAATCTGGGAAGGAAATAAAACACTTCACGGAAAAGAGAAAAGAATAGAGAATTGTTGGGAAAAAAAATATTTTTTGGGTTTTGATTTAAAATTTCTAGAAGAAGTTCTTGGGTTGATGTTTGTTCAGTAATTTGTATTCTTCTAGAAAGTGGGGATTTGAAAAGAGCTTTGGAAGTTGCATGTTGCAGGAAAAGATTTCCTTCAACAATCAATTTTTCAAGCTACAACAATATAGGTTCTTTCCTATTTATTTAGTTAATTGTCTTTTGAAAAGATTTCCTGTATAAAGAGTTAATTTTTTGGAAGTTTATTAAAATTTGTTAAATAAAAGATTGCCTAGAGAAGAAATATTTATTGAAGCCTCTATTCTTCTCAGTAAATTTTTGTTGAAAGTATTCTATAGAAAACTTGTTACCTCTCTGTGTTTTAATTTTCGAAGTAAAATTTTATAGTGAAACTAGAGAGCAACCCAGAAGGTTATTGTTAAAACAATAGAAGATTTTCAAAAGAAAATAGAAATGGAAACCTCTATCATTAACTTTGCTATATTACCTGTAGAAAAGATTTTGAGGATTTGGAATGAAAATAAAACCCTCTGATATGATTTTTTTTTATATTTGATAAAATTGTTAAATTGGTAGATTTACTAATTTCCTGTAGAAAACCCTCTCTCAGAATAATTTTCTTGATTATAATGCTTTTATTGATTAAATTATATATATATATGTATACAAATGATACATATACATATATAAATACAAATATATATGTATGAACTTTCATATATTTGAATCAAATTTCTTGATAGGAAATTTTACTTTCTTTTAGAATTGAAAAAAAAATCCATATACCATACTTGTAAAACCTAAGTGCATTTTAATTTTGGAAAATACTATAGAAAACAAATGCTATATTTTGAAATCATCAGATTTACAAGTTCCTAGGTAGGAGAAATTTAAAAAATAAAATAAAAATTACATGTCTTGGCTGGGTCAAGGAGCCATTCTCCCTATAGCTCTTGCATGAGGGGCTTAATCACTGGAGGAGAAAGTGTGCTGCTCTCAAGGGCAACAATACTAGGCTTTCACAAACACAACTATTATTACTAATATGGGTCTACTGCGGGAATGCAACCACCACCATTAGGTTGACTGCATTATCCTACACGTCTCTAAACTGTCTCTCTCTTCCATGATATATGTAATATTGTATGTGACTACTTAAAACAACAAACATGAATTTTGCATAAGCCTCTTTTATAAATTTTGATTTTCTATATTTAAATGTGAATTTGATTTTTAGATTTCAAACAGGCCATTATATATATATATCAATATACATTAATATATATCAATATACATTAATTTGTGTGTATATATATATATATATTTATATAGTTCAAGAATATAACTTGGTATTAAAATAAGGTTACTTTATGAGATGCATGTAAACACATGAGAATAATTATTTTTAAAACAATAAAATTGAAAGAAAAAATTTGATATTTATTCTAATGTGAAATTGATAAAATCATAATTATATTATTTGATTCAATTTCTTTTATTGTTTGAGAAAAGAACTACAAACTAGTTGATTAATTTTCATGCTATACATAAATGATTTGATTGGATTTAGTAAATCCTAACATTAGATTCTTATTTTTTCCTGAATTGCTTTAAGTTGTTTTATATTCTTGTTGGGAAAATTGGGGTTGATTAAGAATATAAGTCTTCTAGATGTAATTTCTTGAAACAGAGTTAATTTTTTATGATGATTTTATATTTTGTACAAACTAGGGTAGTGCACATGGTTCTATTCGGTTTTAGACACCTGATTCTATGAACATGATATGATGTCTTTTTTGTTATCTTGTTACTTGATGTTGGTATATGTGCACCATGTTTACCTTAGTTAGTGGAGTTAGTTTCCTTGTGTTATTTTTAGGGGAGTGGCTCTTTGTGAGGGCCAACACACAAAGTGGTGCCTGGGTAACTCATGTAGAGTTAGTTAATCAGTTAAAACAAAATCAACACATTAGATAGTCTAAAACCTTTAACTAGATTAATTATACCTCACTCATGGACTCAAGGGCTAGTTTAGACTTGGGAATGAGTCGAGAAGGCCTAGAATGGAAAAATTGATATCTAGTCATTATGAAAGATATTGATTCTGCAATAGATTGCATGAGGGGTTGGGTTTTGTAAGAGGTTACCAAGGTAACCCAAGATGGGGGCCGAAACTTAGGAAGAAACACCTGGGTAACCTATGCAACATTGTGATGACACTCCACCTAAAATAATAATATCCTTGTGAACTTAGTGTAATTGATCATTTAATTCTAGAAGAAATGTATCCATTAAGTTAAGTTGGTACTTGTATAGTTTTGTCTTTGGTTTCTTTCATGTCTAGGGAACCTTTTTACTATCTCCTAGCACAAGGGTGGGCGTACGGGGACCACATGGTTGGGTGGATCATGCACCTTACTCCATTGGGTCCCCAGTTCTTGTTCATGGAGGCGAGTACTTCTTTGATGGAGAGCTCATCTATGAAAGTGTACTTTCTCATATTTATCATTTGTATCAGTGGAAACCTTATTTATGTATCACTCCTCAATTGTATTCAAGAACTTTTGTAATATGTAATTGTACTTTTATATGACCTACCTCATTTGCAAAATGAGTATTGTAAATGTTATTTCAAATGTAATGTAAGAAAGAATATTATTTGTACTTTATATCTTCATTGATGTAATTTAAATGTTATTCAATGTATTCTCTTAATTTTATGGGAATTAAATACGTGATATGTTATTTACTTTTGTTGTCTATGGGAATTATAGTAGTGTGTTGTCACGTATCATAGGGAATGTTTGCAATTGTGTAGTTTGTGTTTACACTTTTTTTAAAAAAAAATTACATTATCATAGTCAATGTAATATTCTTTAGGTTACAAGACGGGGCATTACAGATTGGTATCAGAGCCAAGGTTCTAACACTGGATGCTCTGGGTAATTATGAGCCCATCAGGATGTCCTAGATGTTAGACTATGTAGTATTGTTTTTCTGTTAGCCTTGTTTGTTTTGTATCTGAGACTTTTTTTTTTTGTAGGATCATGCCTAGGTGTCGTACTAGAGGTCATGGTAGAGGTCGAGGTGGAGGCCATGGGCCAAACCCTCAGGTTACTCCCCCTTAGAGCTCCCATAAGAGAGAACATGCCAAACAGTTGGGTCCTTAGCTAGAACAAACAAGTGAGGAACAAATTCCCATTCAGCCAGAGGTTGAGGGAGCTCAGTTGCATCCCTTACTAGAAGAGGTACTAGCCAGACTTGGTTTGAGGTAGGAAGTTGATCAGGAGGTGGTTAGGGAATGTGATAGATCTCCTAGGAGGATTGTTAGTACTACAGAGTAGGATGCCATAGTTGTAGGACATATGAGGGATTTGTTGAGGGCACACCCTCCTACATTCGATGGCACAGGTGGTGGTCTAGAGGTAGAGACCTGGTTATTAGACTTGGGTAGATGTTTTGCTATGCACCTATATGGTAGCAATACCCAAGCTAGATGCACGATCATGCATCTGAGAGGTTTTTCCTCTACTTGGTGGCGTTTGGAGGAGAAAAAGCTCCATCTGGACATTGGGTCAGTTTCTTGGGAGATGTTCTTGGAAAGGTTTAGAGCATGTTTTCTATCTGAGCATTGGAGGCAACGACGAGCTGATGAGTTTCACGATTTGCATCAGATGGCTCTATTTGTTGAGCAGTATGAATGGAGATTTTATCAACTCAAACAATATGCAGGAATTGGAGATGATGAGGTGATGCTGGTACAAAATTTTATCAAGGGTTTGAATGCCCTCATTAGTGGAGGAGTTAGAGTTTTTGAACCTAAGACTATGGAAATTGCAGTTGAGAAAGTGAGTATTGTGGAAGAGAATCTAACTCTAGCATTGGGTGGACATACAGGTGTCCAGATAGGTAGTGCACCTATAATAGGTTTTGGTCCACGAGGTGATCAAATACAAACAAGAGGTTCCTCTAGGAACTAACAGACACCCACTAAGGGTGGATAGTAGCAGTAGCAATGTACTCCTCAGAAGAATAATAATTCACAGCCTTAGCAGGGTAATAGTCCTCAGTCAGGAAAGAACCATAACTAGTGGCGCAATAAGCGCAATCGACAGGAACATCTAGTTCAGAGTGTACAATCTATAGTTAGTAGAGGTAGCTTTCAACAATCCAATGCACCTTCGGGTGGCAGAGGTTTTGGTAGAGGTATTGGTTGTTATTCTTGTGGTTAGCAGGGACACATTGCTAGGTAGTGTCCTATGAGAGGTTCTTCAGGATTTGGGCTGTGACCGACAACTTCTAAGCCTATAGTTGGGGATGCAGGACATTCTCATACAGTTTATGCTGTGGTAAATAACTGCCAAGCCGATCATCAAAATATAGTGGTCGAGACTTCAGGTCAGTTATAGGGTGCTAGTGTTACTATTCTTTTTTATTTTGGAGCTGCTGATTCCTTTATTTCACCTACCATTGCTGAACGATGTGGTCTTGTGGTGGTAAAGCAAGGCGGTAAGTGGCAGGTAGAATTTGCCTCTGGGGTGAAAGTAGTAGTAGAGAACCTTGTACACAATTGTGAACTAAGAATTGGTTCGTTATCTACCTTTGTGGATCTACATGTTACACCTTTAGGATCGTATGATATAGTTTTGGGTATGGATTGGTTAGAATCGAATCATGTTGTGTTTGACTATCGACTGAAGACAGTAAGTTGTATTAATGATTTAGGTGTAAGAGTTGAGATCATAGGTGTTCAAAGGCCTATCTCTTTGCGGATGATTTCTGCTATGCAATTGAAGAGATGCCTTTGTCAGGGTTGTCAATTGTTTGTAACAACAATAAATTATTTGGAGGTAGGAGAGAGTCGAGAGATATCTCTTGATGATCACCCTATCCTCAAGGAATTCACAAATGTATTTCCTAATGATATACCTGGTATGCCACCAAAATGAGATATTGATTTTAGAGTTGACCTAGTTCCTGGAGCAAACCCTATATCACGAGCCCCATACAAAATGACTACTCAGGAATTAGAGGAGCTTTGTATTCAATTGGAGGAAATTTTAGTCAAGGGTTTTATTCATCCAAATGTTTCTCCTTGGGGAGCACCTGTCATCTTCGTAAATAAGAAGGATGGATCACTTAGATTGTGTATTGACTACCGTCAATTGAACAAAAGCGATAAAGATCGATATTATTTACCCGGAATTATTGATCTTTGATCGGATCAAGAGAGCTAATGTGTTAAACAAGATTGATCTCAATCAAGTTACCATCATTTATGCATTCTGAGGAAAGCCGGGGAACCATTCCATAAAAAGCATTACATTACTCATTATAGACTCTGAATTCCGCAGTGAGTACTGTTTGGGTCTAACAAATGCATAGATATTTAGGTTTGATGAATGAATTGTATTTACAGCACATACCTTGATCATTTTGTTCTTGTGTTTCGATGATATTTTCATTTATTAGAAATATGAATGAAACATGAAGAGAATCAAGAGATAGGTATTAGGAGTGTTTGAGGGAGAATCAATTGTATACAAACCTGAAGAAGTGTGACTTCTTTCAAACTGACGTGAAATATCTTGGTCATGTGATTTCTAGAAAGGGTATTGTTGTGGATCCATCAAAGATCCAAGCTATTGTTGATTGGCCCGTGCCTACCAACGTAGGTGAGGTTCGTAGTTTTATGGGTCTTGCTAGATATTATCGATGATTTGTTTAGGGGTTTTCTAGGATTGGGCACCCCATAACTTCTCTTCAGAGGAAAGGGAAGAAATTTGTTTGGACAAAGCAGTGTCAATTGGCTTTTCAAACACTTAAAGAAAAGTTGACCAATGCACCTATATTAGTTGTTCTTGATCCTGCTAAGGATTTTGTTGTTTGCACTTATGCATCCTTGGAGGGTTTAGGAGCAGTATTGATGCAAGAAGGGCATGTTATCACTTATGAGTTTCGCAAACTCAAGGATCATGAACTAAATTATCCCACTCATGATTTGGAACTCACCGCAGTTGTTCATTCATTGGTTTGATGGAGGCATTTCTTATTTAGATTACCGCCGAACTTCATTGTGACACCGTAGTCTACAATTTATTTTACACAGCCTAGCTTGAATGCTGAATAGAGAGCGTGGATGGGAGTTCTTGTGTGAATAGATTTTGAATTGAAATATGTTTAGGAAAAGCGTAGTGGTGATGCTCTTAATTAAATTAAAATTAGAAATGATTTTCTAGCTACTCTTGAAGTATATTTGAGGAGTCAAATTTTAGCAACACTTCCTACATATAGATTGTATCAGGAGGTGAAGACGGAGATTGAATTTGGTAGACCTCTAGAAGGTCAATTTATAGGGTATTCTCTTAAACCAAATGGTTTATTATGACATTTAGGTCATATTTATGTACCATATTCAAAGGGTCTTCACACGTTGATAATGACTGAGGCACATCGAGCACCTTACTTAGCTCATTCTGGTGTTAAGAAGATGCATATAGATCTTCGACAGTTGTACTTTTGGCCTGGTATGAAACGTGATATCACTAATTTTGTATTGAGATGTCTTGAGTGCCAAAGAGTCAAAGTTGAGCATCAACATCCCGCTAGATTATTACAGCCACATCTCATTCCTAAATGGAAATGGGATATTATATCAGTTGATTTCATTGTTGGATTACCTATGTCATCACATCAACATGATGCCATTATGGTAACTATTGACAGATTGACTAAGGTGGCACATTTTTCTCTAGTACGATCATCTTACAATGCTTCATCTATAGCTAGGTTATTCATGGAGGACATTGATAGATTGCATGGGATTCCTAGTAGGATTATATCAGATAGAGATCTTGTATTTACATCAGCCCTATGGACTTCATTATAACATGCTTTGGGTACACAGCTGAACTTCAATTCAGCATATCATCTTGAAACAGATGGTCAGACACAGAGAAATAATCAAATTGTATGTAATGGACCAACAATCTTGTTGGGAAGATTATCTATATTTAGTGGAATTTTCTTACAATAATGGATATCAAAGTTCCATTGTTATGCCCCCTTTTTAGGCATTATATGGACGTCCTTATCAAACTGCATTGAGTTGGGATCAACTTGAGGATAGAGTGTTACTTGGTCCTGAGATGCTTTGAGACATGGAGCAATAGGTTGATCACATTAGAGAGCATCTGATTGCAGCGCAAGATAGACAAAACAAGTATGTCAATGCGCATAGAGTGGACTGACATTTTTTAGTTGGTGATAGAGTGTTTCTTTGAGTGCGATCGCGAAAGATTCCAATCCGTTATGGAAAATGCTCTAAGCTTGTGCCTCAATTTCTTGGGCCATTTGAGATTCTAGAGAGGATTGGTCTTGTGGAATATTGACTTGTCTTACCACCCATTTTGTCAAGTATTCATGATGTTTTCCATGTGTCAGTTCTTAGACCTTATCATCCCAATATTTCTCAAGTACTTGATTGGAATGCATTACAAGTAGAGGACAGGCAGCTAGCTTTGGAGCCTGTGGGCATTCTTCAGTACCAGAGGCTCATTCTAATGGGTCGAGACATTGATCAGGTGAGGGTCCAATGGGATCCTAGTCATGAGGCATCTGCTACTTGGGAGGATGAAACATGCATGAGGGAACTTTATCCCTATCTGTTCACAGGCTTTCAAGAGCAAGCTTGATCCTAGGGGCGAGGATGTAGTACCCCTCCATTTTGCTTATGTTTTCTGGTAGTATGTTTCACTTTGATAGAGCCTGATACCTTGTTTTGATGTATTTTATCGTTGACTGTGGAGCGATGGTGGATTTATTTTATGATGTGATGATACACTGTTTGATGGTGATTATTTCTGACATGCTTTATGTTAGCATAGATGTTTATTTGAGATGATGTTTTGTTATATATGCTTATGGTAGATTAATTGTTATTTATTTTTTCATTTTTATGTAATATTGCATTGGTGGGGAGAATGGAGTTGCATCACTTGCTTGCGAGTGCCCTGTGATTTTCGTAATTTTCTCCTCATGGTGAGTTTGAATCATGATATATATATATATATGTATGTTATTTGTTTGATTGCAGGATTGCAGGTACATGACACCGACTCCACCTGGTTTCACAGTTCTGAGCATGTCCAAACTCAACGGTAATGTTGATTGGGAGGTAGTAACGAGGTTTTTCCTAGTCTAGCCTCAAACCTAGTCACAATATGTCGTCAGGTTAGGTCTAGTGTTTTTGGTTGTCTCATCTGTGTCTGTCTTGATTATTTGTTATCAAAAGTTTATTTTGTAAATTTAATGTTAGAATAATGTTCTTTATAATTTAATGCTTATTTAAATAAATTTTAAATATTGTAGATAAAAGCTTTATATTTTATTTAATTTATTAAATTAGGTTTTTGGTAAAATAATTTAATCATTGTGATTAAAGTTATTTTATTAAATTAATTAATTAATTAATTAAAGTTACTTTTATTTAGAGAATAGATTAAATATATATTAAATGCTTTTCTAGCAAATGGAATTTTAAATATGTATTAAAATAAAAATGAAATTGATTTTGAATTTTAAATTCTTTAAAGTAAAATAAATTCTTGATAATTGATAGAAGAAAATATCCGTGAGTGGTTAGAAGACATTTTCTTGATTTTCCATGTGTGTTAGTTGAATTAAATGCAAAAATTCTTTTTGGGGATTTTTCTCGAAGAGAATATTGCCAAATCTGGGAAGGAAATAAAACACTTCATGGAAAAGAGAAAAGAATAGAGAATTGTTGGGAAAAAAATTTTTTTTGGGTTTTGATTTAAAATTTCTAGAAGAAGTTCTTGGGTTGATGTTTGTTCAGTAATTTGTATTCTTCTGGAAAGTGGGGATTTGAAAAGAGCTTTGGAAGTTGCACATTGCAGGCAAATATTTCCTTCAACAATCAATTTTTCAAGCTACAACAATACAGGTTCTTTCCTATTTATTTAGTTAATTATCTTTTGAAAAGATTTCCTGTATAAAGAATTAATTTTGTGGAAGTTTGTTAAAATTTGTTAAATAAAAGATTTCCTGGAGAAGAAATATTTACTGAAGCCTCTATTCTTCTTGGTAAATTTTTGTTGAAAGTATTCTATAGAAAACTTGTTACCTCTCTGTGTTTTAATTTTCGAAGTAAAAATTTATAGTGAAACCAGAGAGCAACCCAGAAGGTTATTGTTAAAACAATAGAAGATTTTCAAAAGAAAATAGAAATGGAAACCTCTATCATTAACTTTGCTATATTACTTGTAGAAAAGATTTTGAGGATTTGGAATGAAAATAAAACCCTCTGCTATGATTTTTTTTTATATTTGATAAAATTGTTAAATTGGTAGATTTACTAATTTCCTATAGAAAACCCTCTCTCAGAATAATTTTCTTGATTATAATGCTTTTATTGATTAAATTATATATATATGTATACAAATGATACATATACATATATAAATATAAATATATATGTATTAACTTTCATATATTTGAATCAGCTTTGAGGAAATTTATTTTCTTTTTAAATTGAAAAAAAAATCCATACGCGTATTTGTGAAATCGCAAGTATTTTAATTGTGAAAATATTATAGAAATGAATACATATTTTGAAATCATTGTACGAGAAAATTTTAGTGGGAGAAATTTAAAAAAATAAAATAAAATTATGTTTGATGGGCCGCAGGGGTTACCCCCATAGCCGCCCATGAGGGGCGACGGCTGTGGAGGCAGCAGGCGCTGTCCTCACAAGCAGCGCTTAGGCTGCCAACACAACCATGGCCATTATGGGTCGGCTGTGAATGCAACCACGATCATTAGGGTCGACTGTGTATTATCCGTGGAATGCCCTAAACTTTAATTGCCCTCTTCCATGATATATGTATTGTATGTGATTTGCTTTAAAACAAAACATGAATTTTGCATGTTTCTTTTATAAATTTTGATTTTCTATATTTAAATGAATTTTGGATTTTAGATTTAAATTATAAATATTATATATATATATAAATATATATATCAATATACATTAATTTGTGTGTATATATATATATATATTTATATAGTTCAAGAATATAACTTGGTATTAAAATAAGGTTACTTTATGAGATGCATGTAAACACATGAGAATAATTATTTTTAAAACAATAAAATTGAAAGAAAAAATTTGATATTTATTCTAATGTGAAATTGATAAAATCATAATTATATTATTTGATTCAATTTCTTTTATTGTTTGAGAAAAGAACTACAAACTAGTTGATTAATTTTCATGCTATACATAAATGATTTGATTGGATTTAGTAAATCCTAACATTAGATTCTTTTATTATGCCTGAATTGCTTTAAGTTGTTTTTACTCTTAGTGGGCATATTGGGGTTATACAGGTTAATAAGTCTTCCAGACATAGTTTCTTGAAAGGGAGTTGTTTTTTTTATGATGGTTTCATATTTTGAATAAAATAGGGTAGTGCACATAGTTCTATTCGGTTTTAGACACCTAGTTCTATGAATAGGTTGTGATGTCTATTGTATTAAGTTGATACTTGTTAGTTTATG
>VDFB02005307.1:0-16744 GCA_007258455.2 Sequoia sempervirens
ACTATTCCAAAACCACCTTCACAACCACCACCACCCAAACGAAACACATGAAACCAATATAGCATTGCATTGCAAGCTCTCAAGAGACTGCTTATCAGAAGGCACTCCAACAAAACCAAAACTGATTATCTGCACAACTAGCTGCTCAACAAGTTGTACAAGCTGCTCAAGTTTCCCAAGCCACACTACAAGCCCAACAAGCACAAGCCCAAGCTCAAGCCCAATATGAAGCCCAACAAGCAAATGTTGTTCAAAATCCCAACAAAATGTTATGACTCGCATGTATCGATCAAAGTAAGCGATCACATGATCAAGACCCTATCATCAGCAGACATGGAAGATATTTTTATCTCATCCAGATCAAATCGACATACATCAAAGAGTCACTTTTGATCATGTTAGAATCCCTCAAAAATATCCAACAATGATCTATTTCAAGGAGTGTTAACATTATTTGATCCTGTAATCAACAATCCATCGACCAATGATCACATTGAAAATGTCTCTACATCACCTAATGAGTTATACATATCTCAAAAATTTATTCTAAATCATGATCAACATCTCTCACCAAAGTCTAGCAATGGTACTTTCCAAGACATATTGACATCCTTCGATCTCATGATTATCGATATTGAAGGAATCTTCAATTCAACACTTGATCCAAATTCACTCAAAGATCAAGAGGATATTGAGCCACTTACTATGCCTAATGAAGATATCCAAGAATCATTTATAAGCAATCCATCCTTTGAAACTAACCCGTAATGAGCTTTGATCCAAAGCACATGAAAGCAATTCTCAAATCATTTCAAGATCAGAATTTGTATCCCTAGTTACTACAATAATCTAATGGATGCTCTCTATCTATACAAGATGATCATATCCACATGGCACATACTCCTCCATCTACCCATGAGATTCTTTTTGTGGATGGAAATGTAGATGATCTTCATTCAGAATAGGATTCCTTTACTCCTAATATTATTACACAAAAAGAGCAAGTTATTGATTCCTCTGATCAAGCGAGTTATCAACATGAATCGGATATATCCCAAATTGGTGAGGACATCATGTATGAAGATATCCAACATTACCCACTCAAAGAAATAATTCAGATAGAATAGGACATTCCAGAGTCAGTAGAGCAACAAATTGAAACAACATCATCTATAGTGGTCATTTATCAGAGCATACTTACCGAACAAGACATATCAAAACAAGTAGAATCAAGGAAAAAAGGTTCCACTACCACCACCATACTAGGGGCAACTATGTCTCAAGGAAACATCAACGCGCACTTAGGGGCCTTGAAGAATCGCCTGATGAAAGCGATGTCAATACTACAATACGACACATCACAAATCTTCATCCACCCATCACCCCATCCATGAATTGAGAACAACATCAAAATAAAGATTTGAATCAAAGCACAAAGAAATTTATCAAAGAAAAAGAAGTTGGGAAGCATAATGGACAAATCAAATACACACGGATACCAAAAAATACAAAGATAGATCATCCCTATCAACTCCATTAGTCAAAGAAACTATGGGGCAAAATAAAAAAGGGAAAATTATCCATCAAAGATGTCCACAAAAGAAAAAGTAGGCTTCTCAAGCAACATGCAAAGGTATCAATTAGTTGGTCCTAATTCCATGCACACTTTCGTATCCACCCATCATTGCTCATCTTCCCAAGTTTGGAGAGTCAAAAGTTCCAAACTATCAACCAATCCATCTCTTATCCCTAAACACACTCCATCCAGGCCTCCATGCATAATATCCAATTCTCACATTGACCATGCGTTGGCAACAACCCTTCATCATAAGGATTTAGAAGGAACTGTATCATGATGTGTGCACAGACGAAGTTAACTTGATATCAATAAAGTAGATCAAAATCTCAAAAGTTGCATTCAAATTACGTATCAGAAAAGTAGCTTCTTCAAGAAGGATATCAATGTAGCATTATGACGAAACATCTACATACGACACCACCATGTGGTTCAACGGAAACTTAAAAATCTTTCAAGAAAAACCAAAAATATAAAAATATAAAATCAAAAAAAACACAAATCAAAACATTCACTTAAAATCTCAAAGCCAAAAATTCAAAAATAAAAATCAAAACATTTGTAAAATATTGAAAATGCAAAAATAGCCTCAAAACATTGCAAAATGTCAAAACATCCAAATATTTTAAAAAATCCATCCGTCCCATTTTTCTTTCACCCGTAATAATCAATCATCCATAATAAACTGGTCGTCACCTTCATCCTTTGTCAACACAAACAAAAACAATCACAAAAATTAGAAAAAGCAAACATCAAATGCAAAATCAAAAGCAAACTACAAACCTTTAAATGCAAAATGAAACTCTTGATCATTCACAAACATGTCAATCAATTTTATATCAACAGCCTATCAATCAACTTATCAACCCATCATCATCCTGTACAATGCATGTCCTAGGATATATCGTTAGACAATGGACATCATTTTGGATATCACCTTGGATTTTTATCCTATCAAAACAAATCCCTTTGGCTAGAGGTATGAAGAACATTGACTTGTTTGTGTACTTGATCTTTTCTTTTGATTTATCTTATTGCACTCATTCCAATGACCTCTTGATGATGTCTAATCAAAGCGATTTAGAGAGAAAGGAATGGGGCATCGATCATTATCCTTTTTTCTGCTGTGCTTGTTGAACATTCTTGTAATATAACTTGGTGAATACTTGCTTTGTTAGGTACGTCCTAGCAAGGTTTTCGTATGTCAAGTGTGAACATGAATACTCCTATCTGTTTGTCAATTCAAAGTCCATCATACTAGGTACAATGCCATCTTGGTTCTCTATACCTTGATGCATCATATCTAGGTGTGTTATCAAACAATAAGGTAATTGGCTCTTTTAAAATCCCAACTCCTCGGTAAGAAAATCATCATCATCATCTCTAATAAATTTGGCTTGTTGGTGTCTCTTGTCATCATCTCATTTTCTTCTTACTTCCTTTCACGCTAACATGGTACCATGACAGTTAATTATAAATCATTGCTAATGCATCCATCCTGCATCCACAAACTGTCAACATACTAGATAATGCATATCATACCATATAGAAAGCATTAATCATACCATATGCATTCATCCCCATCATTGCATAATATAGATTGGTTATTCTAAGAATTTCATAAACCATACATTTTATCATCTATTTTCATAATCATCCATGCATCATCATATCATATCATGTGCATCCATATCATCCATCCATCATCCTTATCATCCATTACATATAAACATCATAATCATCTCATTTATATCATCAATGATGTAGCTGTCATGGTACAAATTAGGATCCAGTGGGTGTAGCCGCCATCAAAATAGACACGAGGGCTACCCATGGCTGATGACTATCTACATCATCAAATCTGTCTACATCAAACTTTTGAGTTAGTGATCTTGAACCTCTTGTAGAATGTCGACCCTCAAAGCAAACCTCTTTGCTTGATCTCGAGGGTTAGTATGCAGTAATTCTTCATTATTTGGGCGATGAGCATCCGAAATCAAAGAAATTTTGACTTTTGATCATGGCAAGGTTATTCTTTGAACCAAGCGCCCAACAAGTGCATCGCTTTAAAGAGGAAAAATGTAGACATGTGAGAAATGTCTGATTGATAGCACACTTCGATCTTGATCTACTAATGCTCGCTTCATCTTGAATTATCCTCTATCTAACCATTTAATCAAATGGCGTTATTTGATTAAAGTGATCATAATTCCCCTTTTAATTAAATAAATCCCTCAATTTAATTAAATCATTGTCTATATGTAATTAGCTAGGTCATTTCATCTTCCTATCTTTATTTAATTAAATAATCCATATTGTTTGATTAAATCTCTAAAGTTCATCTAATTAAATTAAATAAATCAAACATTTATCTAATTTAATCTAACATCACCCCCTTTGGTTAAATAAATAAAAAATATTATTTAACTAGGTCTAAATCATTCTCTTCTCATTTTGAGTTATTTAAAGTCCTAAAATCTGAAGTCAAAATGGTCAAATCAACTAACATCATTTAAATTAATCCAAATCATGATTAATGCTAATCCTAATCCATCAAGAATTCTCTAGATTTTGCAACTTGCACATGAAAATCAATTTAATTCGTTTATAAAGTCATATATTTTCATTCAAAGGCATCAAATTAAGGAATATTCCTCAAATTTGAAATCTCCCCAAAGGGACTTGGCCCTTCAACAAAGCATTTAAAATCTCTTACATGTCCTTTTCTTGAGCCATGTGCATTTGCTTCACCTTTCACCTCATCCTTCAAATGCATCTTTTGGATTTGGATCTCCCCTCTTGCACAATCATCAAGACTTACACATCCTCCATTCCTCACAAGTTGACAAGTGGCACTTTTCCATTGGCTAATTCTTAGTCCCACATTGCTCTATTTTGGGCATGCTTTCAACTTGTCAATCTGTAAATAAGAGGCTACTCTCCTCATCTCATCATCCACAATTTGAGTAAACTTACTATGCTCAAATCATTAGAAACTTTCATCCATCATTAGTGAGTTCATAGCTAGGTTATGCATATTTTTCTATTGGAGCACTCATCAAGCATAAACAAAGTAGATCGCCATCACCATTCATCATAAAAGCTTGCAAAGGAGTTGGGAAAGGACCAATTTCCACATCAAATTGGCACCAACTCCCCCATAAGATCAAGAGTTTGCATATTCTCAATAGGATTTAGCTTATTTTCATCTTCTTTCATTGTGTTCTTGTTTTATTTCTATTTTGAATATGGTTAAATGGATTTTATGGGGAACCTCTATTCTAACTTGCATTTGATCTTATTAATGTGTTCATTTTTTGTGTTCTTGCAGGTATAGGATCTAGGTTCATAGTTTTAAAGTTGTGTTCTCTTCTATTCACATTATATGGGCAATTTGAGTTATTTGAGTTAGTAAGTCTTCCAGAAGAGTTCATTTTATGTGGGGCTAGTTTGTGTTATGGATTAGCCCTTGGAATTAACTTGGGTAGTGCACATGGTTCTTATTCAGTTTGGACACCTAGTTCTATGAATGAGTTGTGTTGTCTATTGTTATAAAGTTGGTATTTGTTAGTGGATTAGTTATTTATGTTGTTAGTAGGGGAGTGGCTCTTCATGGGGGCCGACACACAAAGTGGTGTCAGGGTAACTCATGAGAGAGTTTAGTTAACTTAGTGAAAACTAAATTAATGTATTAGGGGAAATGGGTAGTCTAAAACAGTTAACTTGATAATTATGCCTCGCTCATGGACTTAAGGGATAGTTCAGAGTTGGGATGAGACGAGAAGGCTTGGAATGGCAAGAACATTATCTTTTCTCTATGAAAGATAATCGATTCCACATTGGATTGTGTGTGGGGTCGGGTTTCGTGGGAGGCTACCAGGGTAACCCAAGATGGGGGCCGGGGCCTAGGAAGATTCGCTAGGGTAACCCATGCAACTTTGTGATGACACTCCTTCTATGACAACGGTTTATTAGTTCAATTAAAGTTCTTGATTCTTTTACTCTTGAAGCAATGTAACCATTATGTTATGTCTTATACTTGTATGATTTTGTCTTGAGTTTTTCCTATGTCTAGAGGTTGTCGATTTTGTCTAGGGAACCTTTTTACTATCCCCTAGCAATAGCGGGTGGGCCTACAGGTACCACTTGGTTGGGTGGAAAGTGCACCTTACACTGTTGGGTCCCCAGATCTTGTTCGTGATGACGAGTACTTCTTAATTGAAGAGCTTGTGTGTACCAGTGGATTTGTACTTCATCTTATGTCTCATTTGTATTAGTTGGATATTTAGTTATGTATCACTCCTCAATTGTATTCGAGGAGAATTCTTGTAACTTATAATTGTAACACTTTTGTATGATCTACCTCATTTGGAAATGAGTATTGTTATAGTTGTATTGAATGCAATGTAAAAATGAAACATTATTGTACTTTATATCATATGTGATGTATTTTAATATTATTGAATGTATTATCTTAAATTTATGAGTTTAATTTATATGTTTTGGTTAAATAACTTTGGTAAAGTGGAATTCGAATGTAATACCTTGTCGCATATCTTAGAGATTGCATGCGCTAGTGTTGTTTATATCACATGAACTAATATTACATTTAAAAAAAAAATTACTACACTTTCGTTGTGTTTGCAACATTCTTTAAGGTTACATGGCGGGGAATTACACATGGCATCAGAACCAAGGTTTAAACACTAGGTGCTCTAGGATAATGTTGAACCTATTAAGTGTTAGTTGTGTAGGATTGAAGTTTGTGCACCTTGTCTCATACCTTGGTGTGTCTATGTAGGATTATGTCACCTAGGCGAGGTCGCAGTAGAGGGGGTCGAGATATTGAGCAGGTTAGGGTCTAGTAGGATCTGAGGGAGCTCTATCCCTATTTGTTCACAGGCTTCCAAGAGTAAGCTTGATCCTAGGGGGGAGGATGTAGTACCCCTCTGTTTTGCTTATGTTTTCTGACAGTGTGTTTTTACTTTGATAGACTTTGATAAATTATATTGTTGTTATATTTGATTGCTAACTGTGGAGCAATGATGGATTTATTTTATAATGTGATGATTGACTATATGGATGGTAATTAATTGTGACATGCTTTTAGTTTAGCATAGTTGTGTATTTGAGATGTTATTGCTATATATTCTCATTGTAGTTTAATTGATAATTTATTTTGTCAGTTTGTTGTGACATTGCATTGGTGAAGAGAACGGGATTGCATCACTCGCTTGCGAGCACCCTAGTATTCTGTGATTTCTCTTCATGGTGTGGCTATTATAATTTGTATAAATGTACGACATTCATCTTGGTTGAAGGATTGCAGGTAGAGGACATCGTCTCCACCTGGCTTCACAGGTCTAAGCGTGTCCATATCCTAGCGGTATTGTTGATTAGGAGATAGTAACGAGGTTTTCCTAGTCTAGCCAAAAACCTAGTCACAGTGTGTCGTCAGTTTATGTTCGGAATGTTTGGTTGTCATGTCTACGTTTGCCTTGTTAATTATTATTTAATTATGCAAGGTTTAATTTATGAAAATTAATGCTAAATTAATGTTTTTAATGATCTTAGTGCTTATTTAATTAATTTTAAATAATGTTGTTAAAATCTTTTTATTTAATTTAATTAATTAAATTTAATTTTTTTGGTAAAATAATTTAATCCTTGTGATTAAAATTTATTTTATTAAGTAAATAAATTAATTGATTAAATTTATTTTAGATGTTATTATGTGTATTTGAATTTTAAATTCCCATCAAGTAGGTGATATTAATTTGTGGAATTTTGAAATTATTAAAATAGCATAAAATTCTTTGTAATTATCAAAAAGGAAAATATTGGAGAGTTGGTTAAAAGATATTTTAGAATAGACATGTGTGAGTTAAATTTATTGAAAAATCTTGTTGAAAAATTATTCTCAGAGAGAATATTTTCCATAACTATGAGAGGTAAGAAGTTACTTCATGGGAATGGAAAGAGGGATATTTTTCTAGAGAATTGATTATTGAAATTTGAAAAAGAGGCTCTCGGGAATATTTTGGGCTCTATATTTTTGCATCTTTCTAGAAGTGGAGATTTTGGAAAAGGCTTTGGAAATTAAATTCTAAAGGCGAGGCTCTGCACCAACCTTCATTTCTTCAAGCTTCAGGAAAACGGGTTCTTTTATTATTTATTTATTTTTCTGATTTGAAAAGATTGCATGTATAAATTTTGTAGAAATTTTGTTAATTTTGTAAAAGTTGAGGGATTTTCTATACAAAATAATTTGTAATTTTAGTAGAAGCTTTTAATTGTTTTGAAAAATTTTAAGGCTTCTGTATT
This sequence comes from Sequoia sempervirens, assembly GCA_007258455.2. Lineage (NCBI taxonomy): Eukaryota > Viridiplantae > Streptophyta > Pinopsida > Cupressales > Cupressaceae > Sequoia > Sequoia sempervirens. The sequence goes on from VDFB02005307.1 coordinate 7,901, forward strand.
TGAAGATTTTCCATGATTATTTTAGTGCTTATGTAGAAGATTTTATAGTGAAATCAAAGAGGCATTTGAAGATTTGTCGTGATTATTTTAGTGCTTTTTTAGAAGATTTTATAGTGAAATTAGAGAGCCTCTATGAAATTGTTTTTATCTTCCTGTTAAAATTGGGGAAAATCTTATTTGTAGCTCTTTATTATTTTGTAAATTTGTAAAGCTTCTGTGTTTGGAAATTTTCCTTGAATTCTTAGAAGCTTCTGTAGGAAATTTTGAAAAGCTTTTATAGGGAAATTGTTTTTAAACAATAGAAAAATTCAAAGGAAAAACAACAGAGGATTTAGAAAATCCTCTATCAGAATTGTGAAATTGAAATCCTCTATTAAAAATTGAAAATATGCTCCTGTAGAAAACTTTCGTTTAAAAGCAATCTTTCTATCTAGTATATTTATATATTTATACATATATGTATGTATATATTGGAGAATATATACATATACATATATATATAATATATATATATATATATGTATGTGTGATTATATAATATGTGGAATTTCTTTTTTTTTTAAATTATGTTGGCCTTTTGTAGAAAGTCATCGTTAGGAAATCCTAATGATAGTTAATTAATTGTCTAAATTCTTTTAAAGTTGTGTTCTCTTCTATTCACATTATATGGGAAATTTGAGTTAATTGAGTTAGTAAGTCTTCTAGAGGAGTTCATTTTATGCGGGGGTGGTTTGTGTTATGGGTTAGCCTTTTGAATTAACTTGGGTAGTGCACATGGTGTTTATTCAGTTTGGACACCTTGTTCTATGAACGAGTTGTGTTGTCTATTGCTATAAAGTTGGTATTTTTTATTGGTTTGTGTGCACCTCATCTACCCATGGTTAGTGGATTAGTTATGTATGTTGTTAGTAGGAGAGTAGCTCTTCACAAGAGTCGGCACGCAAAGTGGTGCTAGGGTAACTCGTGAGAGAGTTTAGCTAACTCAACGAAAACGAAATTAATGTATTAGGGGAAATGGGTAGTCTAAAACATTTAACTTGATAATTATGCCTCACTCATGGACTCAAGGGCTAGTTCAGAGTTGGGATGAGACGAGAAGGCCTGGAATGGAAAGATAGTTATCTTGTATTTATGAAAGATAATTGATTCTGCATTGGATTGCATGTGGGGACGCATTTCATGGGAGGCTACCAGGGTAACCCAAGATGGGGGTCAAGGCCTAGGAAGATTCACCAAGGTAACCCATGCAACTTTGTGATGACACTCCTCCTATGACAACAGTTTATTAGTTCAATTAAAGTACTTGATTTTTTTACTCTGGAAGCAATGTAACCATTATGTTATGTCTTATACTTGTATTGTTTTTTCTTGAGTTTTTCCTATGTCTAGAGGTTGTCAATTTTGTCTAGGGAACCTTTTTACTATCTCCTAGTAGGGGGTGGGCCTACGGGTACCACTTGGTTGGGTGGAATGTGCACCTTACATCGTTGGGTCCCCAGATCTTGTTTGTGATGACGAGTACTTCCTAATTAAAGAGCCTGTGTGTACCAATGGATTTGTACTTCCTCTTCTGTCTCATTTGTATTAGTTGGATATCTAGTTATGTATCACTCCTCAATTGTATTCAAGGAGAATTCTTGTAACTTATAAAATTTTGTAACACTTTTGTATGATCTACCTCATTTGGAAATGAGTATTGTAATAGTTATATTGAATGTAATGAAAGAATGAAACATTATTGTACTTTATATCATATGTGATGTATTTTAATATTATTGAATGTATGATCTTAAATTTATGATTTTAATTTATATTCTTTGGTTAAATAACTTTGGTAAAGTGGAATTCGAATGTAATACCTTGTCGCATATCTTAGAGATTGTATGCACTAGTGTTGTTTATATCACATGTTAATATTACATTTTAAAAAAAAATACTACAGTTTCATTATGTTTGCAACATTCTTTAAGGTTATGTGACAGGGCATTACAAAAATAAAGAACACAGTGTCCCCTAGTCAAATATTTTGGGCTCTGATACCAAATGATGGCACCATTCATAGATGGAGAGAAAATTCAACAACAAACTGCAAACAAGAAACTCTTCATTAAATGGGAAACCACAACAATAGTCTATAAGATAGAGCAACACAGCCAAAACATTATTATGGATTTCAATCAATTTCAAGCTATAGAATTTGATTCCATTTCCCAACAAAGATCACAAGCAACTCAAATAAAACTGATTCCTCACTCTTGCACAGGGAGATGCTTTCCTCACTAGTTTTCATTACACAAGTTACAAACAATCAACTCCTCATGTGCCAATGATAGAAAACGCCAATAAACAAGTTACAACATGAAGCACAACAATAGATTTACTTCAATCAACTAAGTTACTTGATGAGGAACAATGTTCCATCTCTTTCCAAGCTTTGTCCCCCAAACTCAAACAAGATCAGGTGTTTTTTCTCCTCCAGGTGATAGTTACTTCCAAACCATATCGTCTCCCTTCTCCAACCATCCACCCACATCTTCTTCAGAGGCTCGATCTTGTTTTCATAGAAAAGCACTTCTCCTTCTAGTTGTGCGTTGTCCCCTCCTCTCTCCTATTGTACCTCTTTCACTTCTTCGGGTGAGGCCTACTTCTTTTCCTCTTTTACATTTGATATGATTCAACCTTCTTTGCATTCAATTCATCTCCCATGCTACCCCTATCGATACTCACTTTCTTCTTTCCTTATGCAGCCTCCTTACAATGCTTTGCACAGCTTCCTTTGTTCCACATGCTAAGACCCCCAACTATCGATCCCTCCTACTTCTTGCATATCGATGCTTCTTGCTTCTCTTCCTAAATTTAACTGAAAAATAACTAAATAACTATTTTATTTGTTTTCCTTTGAGTATTCAAAAATTTAGAAGGATAACTCGAATCTTCCACCACATAAAAATTCAAACATCAAAAATAGAAATATCAAGAAAATCCAAAATTACACAATGCCTTTACATCAGACATGTAGCCAGAGGACTACAAAATGAGATAGGTCAACCTAGGTGTACAAACCAAAGAAGGAGAGAATAAATCTTTACAAATGGTTGTGTCCACCATCCTAAAAATGATGTAGAAAGATGAAACTACTAAAAAATAATTGAAGGATCAAGTAGTACAATTAACAACATGTTTGAATAATCTTCTAGGATCCATTGATGTTGTTTCTCTTGAGCCATTTTTGCAAGCTATATTGAAAGGATAATTTCTACATCCCAACCTTGAGGAGTGGCTATCTGTTGCTAAGGAATGGAAAAATGACCTTAGCTGGCAGCATTTTGAGGAAAGTAATAAAAGCTTATCACTACATTAGTGATGAAGCTAGTCCAGCCCACCAAATGGAGGTGGAGATAGATGAGGATTTGATGGTATAAGAGGATTACATCCCAATTTTAAAGAAAATAAAGCCTACCTTAGAAGATTTAGTGAAAGTGGCTATAATTGAAGAGAATGATCAAGATAAACAAAAGGAATGGTTCAAGGCTACAGATCTAAGGGTAAACACCTTGAATAAATGTAAGTATAAATTGAATAAGAATAGGAACCTAGTTGAGAAGGCTATTGTAAATATTGAAAATTTTATGGAAAATATTGATTGTATGTTTAGGGAAACTTTATCTCTAGTTTCTTCTCCCAGTAACATGATTGAAGAACTAAAAGGGTTACTACAAGGACAGGACACTCAAGAGGCTATTGACCATATAATGACTAGAAAGATGGAAATATGGGCTTTTCAAGATGAGTTAACCAATTTTAACAACCTATAAGAAAAGCTGGAGAATTCTATATTTAGACAAAGGACCATATTGCAGTACCATTGAGGTCCTCTAATGGACACGATGAATGAGTTCATCGCCATATTTTGTGGCAATTTTCCCAACAAGGATTAAGTTGGACATTTAAGTTTTATTTTATTTGAAATAAATTTTGTAATAAATTACAACACCCAAATAATTAACTTTAAATATGGTGTTGTGCTTTAGGTAGACTCCAGTTTAAGTAAGTTTTTTAGTTTAGTTCTAGTTTGTCTTCAATTCATATCTAGGTGCTCTAGTTAGACTTAAGTTAACTCTTTTTTCAGATCCATGAATCTTGGGATGCATAAGTCTATTTAATTTAGATCTTGGCTCATTGTAAAGCATCAAAACTTTTGTATTTGTAAAGAACTTATACAATTTTAGCATGGAACTTCCTACTGAATTTTGTCAATTATTTTTATAGAATCAAAGGATTGTGCCTTGTTTTCATGCATTTGGATCTTCATCTCTAGTGATGGTATGGATATTTTATCTATCTGAATTGAGTAAATTGATGAAATATATTGTGTTGTTATGGTATTGAATAGAGTTTTCTCTCAAATTTGTGCATATTTGATGGTGATATGATCTAATATAACTTAAAATCTTGAGATTAATTAATTACCTTTAAAGATTACATTGGTGATAATAGAAATTATATGAATACTCATTGTTTTAATACCAGTTATCAAGATTTTATCTAACCACTCAAAATTGATAAATGAAATTAATATTATTGTTGTCCATTTAGTTTTAGTTCATAATTTTAGATTTTTATCTTAACCCTCAATATTTTGATCTTTATTTTATGATATTTTAAATAGGTAAAAGAGAATATTGATAACGTATATCTACTAATCATACAATTGGTTGTGATTTCCAAGAAATAAATCTTTTAATTTTGTTGCATGTTTTGAATGTATTTTCCAAAAAACCTAAATAATTTAGGTTCCTTGTTGAAACACATTTACATCAACCACTTAGTTATCCATCGTAGTCAATACCTGATCCAAAAGGAACATTGGAGTAGATAATTCTACCTTTCAAGAGGATTAATAGTTTATTATTGCTTAGCAAGTTGGTTGTGCTAAAACCACCATCAATAACTACCTAAGGGTTCTCCTTCTTCTAAATCAAAACTACATTTAGAGAAGACTATGTTATGGCACAAGATATTAGGCCACATTTAAGACTATTATCTAAGGACCTTAAAAAATAAAAGCATTATTGAAGGTTTAACTAGTTGTAATATTCATTTCAACTTTTGTGAGCATTGTATTTATGGTAAAAAATTATGTCCAATTTTACTCAAGTTCTCATAAATCTAGTAGTATTTTGGATATTATTCATTTTGATGTGTTTTTTCCTATTAATGTTCCTTTAATAGAAAAATCCACATATTATATTTCATTTATCGATGACTATAGCATAAGGACATTGGTTTATTTTATAAAAAAAAAGTAAATCTAAATTTTTTAGTCGATTTAAAAATTTTAAAGCAATGGTTGAGTTGCAAATTAGAAAGAAAATTAAATGTTTAAGGACTACCATTGATATTTCATTTTTCTCTAATATTTTGACAGACTCTATAAATATTGTGGCATTTAGAGATATAAGACAACTTTGTATTATTTACAATAGAATGGACTTGTAGAAAGAATGAAAAGGATGTTGATGAAGAAGGTAGGAATATGCATAATGGTGTTAGGATAGAAAAATAAATTTATTTGAATTTTTAGCCACTACTCACAACATTATTAATATAGGTCTCCTGCACTAGCTCTTGTTGATAAAAATCCTATAGAGGCATGGTCAAGTCACAATCCTTTATTAATATATTTAATATTTTTTTGTTGTGAGACATATGCACATATGCCAAAGGAGAATTAAACAAAGGTATATAAAAAGGCTACATGAAATGTATCTTCATTATTTACAATTATTGTGTGAAAGAATATAAGCTTTGGTATCTTATTGCATAAAAGGTAACATATAGTCAAAGTGTGGTTTTTAGAGAAACTAAGTCTTCTTTTCCCATATTGTAAAATAAACTAAGTCTTCTTTTCCCATATTGTAAAATGAACAAAGTTAATTTAAGAAAGAGGTTATTAAACTTCCTTCTATGCCTAAAAATTTGAATTGGAGCCCCTTGAGATAGACAAGAAGATGAGAAGAGCTCATTAATATTTTAATCTTTTGAAGAGGAGGACGAGGAGGAAGAACCTCCAACTCAACTTTTTCAAATATCTATAGATTGTTTTGTTGAAAAAGGTATCCTAGGTCTAATATCTAGTATGTGCCAAAATCAATCCTTTTCTAATAAACATTGAATCCAAATCAACAAGGGTGTGAGATTGACTTGCAACCTAAAATTGACCTTGGAATTGAATTCTTTTGAGAGTTGGAAATTTATTTTTGATGTGATGCAAAGATGTAATTATATAAACTATGAAAATTCAGTGTTCTATTATGAATTATGACTAACTGACTGTAGATAGAAAAATTTAAGTTCCAAAAATGAGGGAAGCAGACACTAATGCACCTATGATTTAATTTTTAGTTTATTTTTGGTGGTCTAGGGTCCAAGGATACCCTAGACTAGGGATATGATTCCAAAAAGTAATTTCATGAGCCTCAAGTTCTTGGTTTGTAGCTTCTTCCTTCTAGATTTGATTGTTTGATCTTCATCTATTGTTCAAATAATACAAATTCAATGAGTTGTCAACTTGTAGGGTTTTGATGCATGAATGAGAAAATTTTCCTCAATCTTCCTCCAATATTCTTTAAATTTGTAACTTTCACACATAAAGAGAGGGGAAGGCTTGTGCCATATAGTGCCTCATTCAAACCCCATATTGGTATTTCTACCTCCATAATGGAAAAATTGATGATGAAAGAGAACTTATCATTTTCAAGGATAGAGGTTAAATGATTAAAAAATGATGAATTAGCACTTTGTTGTAACTCACCACTCAAATATGATCTCCTGGATAGACTAAAGTCATGTTGATCACCTTCAAGGATCAATTGTTGCTTGGCTTGATTTGATTTGAAGACCTATAAGTGTTAGTGCTCCAAAATGAAATTCATGTAAAATATGAACAAAACTCGCATAAAAGTTGACATGATGCTTGGATGAAAAAATGCTACAATAATTTTGAAAAAAATTCTCTTGAAGTGATTTTGAAATATAAATTCTCTCTAAAATTGCTTAGGATTAAAATTATGAAAATATTATGTATTTATATGCAATTAATCTAATTTCCTAAAAATTAAATCTTGATAGCTTACAATTAGGATTTGAATTTTAAATAATAAATTACCAACACCAACTTATTTGAATTTGGGGCCAACTTAATAGGATTAGGTCACAAGGTGCCCTAGACCAGATCCCTTCTTTTTTGAGATCCAAAATGTCCAGGGTCAAATATTAAATGTATAATTTGATCTTTCACATTTAATTTTTTGATAAATGTTAAAATGGGTCATGGAATGCATAATTTAGGAAATTAAGTGCATAACTAGGTCCAAGCACATAGGGAGAGAAAAATCTAGTGTGAAATTGTCAAGGGTGACAATTTATGATGCCACATCTACATGGTGTAGACAACCACAAAAAAGGTATGTGTACTCTATTGATGATTGGAGATGTATATTTTCTTTGAATACTAACATAAGTGAGTTGAGATCTACATAAGAGGCATCAAGTACATGAATGATGTAGACTCTTAAAAATAGTCATAGATGAAGAAATATAAGCATTAAAAAATAATGATACATGAGATCTAGAACCATTCTCTGAAAGACAAAAAAAGAAATTGGTTACAAATGATTGCTCAATAAAAATATTAGTTCAAATAGAGGTATTTAGAATTATAAAGCATAATTGATTGCAAAATTTTACTCTCAGATCAAGAGGGTGTTGATTATAGTGACATTTTTTTTATTAAAAAAATGATATCATTAGATTCTTACTCTTTTTAAATGTAACTTATGATCAAGCGATTGAGAAAATGCATGCGAAAATGGAATTCTTTCATGGTGATTTGGAGGAGGATAGTTATATGACATAACCAAGAATTATATGGTGAAAGGTAAAATTAATTTGATTTATAAATTAAAAAAAATCCTTCTATGGCCTCAAGTAGAGTCCTATGATGTGGTACAAAAAATTTGATACATATGTTTTGAGTTTGGGATTTGAGCATTCTAAATAAAATCACTATTTATTCTAAATTTGATGGTAATTGTTTCCTACTTATTTCATTATATATTAATGATATACTACTTACTATTTAATGGAAAAGATCATTTTTAGAACTAGTCTCAACTTATAGCTAAAGTTGAAAATAAGGATTTTGATGTAGCTAAATGCATTCTTAGGATGAAAATAAAAATAGATAGAGAGAATATAGAAAAGATATGTCGTGTCCAAAGTAAGTATGTCAATTCAATTTTATAGAGGTTTAACATGAAATATTGAAGACCCTTGTTTGTTCCTCTTAAACTATCATAAATCCCTAATTCAAAGATGGAAGACATGATCAATGTTTCTTAATAATGTATAGTCAAAATTTTGATGTATGTTATGGTGTATACTAGACTAGATATTTCCCAAGAAATGGGAGTTCTTTCTATATATATGTTTAATCCTCGAAGTGTTCATTAGAATGAATTTAAAAGAGTCTTTGGATATTTTGGGATACCTTATAGTATTCCTTGTTTTATCATGGCAATTTGATAAGAGATATGATTTCTCTTGATATTTGTGGTTATGTGGATTTAGATCAAGCAAGTGATGCTGATAGAAAAAGATTTACTAGTGCTTATGTGTTTACTTCATTTGATAGTAAAATTAGTTAGATGAGTAAGTGAAAGGCTATGGTTATTTTTCACTATTAAGGTTGAGTATATTGTAACTATTCATGGCTATAAGGAAGCCATTTAGCTTAAGATATTATGTTCAAACTCAAATTAAAATAGGGTGTAGTTATAGTTC
>VDFB02005308.1:0-17089 GCA_007258455.2 Sequoia sempervirens
GTATAGAACGACACCAAACAATGTGTCATTGAAAATTTACCAACATTCATTTTGTTCCTCGAGGTCTTAAAGGGAAACTATTATTACAATGATCCCCAATACACGCAAAGCATACAACAATTAATGTTGACACAAACCAACATTTAATTTATGTAGCCTTCTCTATCCACGCAGCCCGACAAATGCCGCCCAATTCCCAAAGCAGCCAACAACCGCCTCCGCCACCTTTTTTACTGAAAGCCAAAAAATTTGAGAGGCTGACAAAAATTCTAGCCAAACTTATAACCCACCCGCCACCTTGTCCCCAGTCGCTAGAAACCGAAAAACCTGCGAGGTTGACAAAAATTTCAGCCAAAGTTGACACAAAAATTTAACCAAATAACTGTAAGGGACACACACTGTCTGTCAGACCTATATTCAAATCTATTGACACTTCCTTTGAAAAAAATTGATTTTCACTCTGTTTATGATGTTAAACATACAAAGTGATCTTCATAGAATCTAAAGAAATTTCTATGAACCTGCTTTGCTTTGAAAACAATTAGTAGGAATGAGCTTACTAATTGCTACAGCTTGATACAAAGTGATTTTCATAGAATCTGTCAAAAATGGGGTGATCTCCATTAGTCCACTGTTTCACACTGTAACATAGCATTCCCCACTTCTACAATATTCTCTGCAAAAACCAAAAACCCATAATCAAATTTGTATGATTTAAACATACAAAAAATCATGTACGCTCTATCCACCGAAAATCCATCACCCAAAGCGGCAACCATTTGAGAAGCCACATCGCCACTTGAAACGTTGATCTCCCAAGCATTTCTTTAGGTTTTGTCTACGTTTTAGCTTTCTCCAGTCTTAAGTAGTTTTGTACGAGCATAGGCACCCAATTTGAAATTTAGAGAACTTAAGAATAACTAAATTTAGGCGTCCATTTTAAAATCTCTTTAGGTGCCCAAAAGGTAATGTTAAAATATTCACGCGGAAAGAAAAGAGCAAGTGAAACCTATCTTACTAACCCTAATCGCTATGTTTATTTTGTTCTCCATGCCCTCACTACAGACTGAGACGTAAGGTATTGGCAGCGACGTGGTAGGATCATACCATTGTTTAAGCACTGCAATGGATGCAATGGTTGGCTGAAAATGCATTCTAAAATGTAACATCATAAATAGAAACACATTCTGGCTTGCGTACGACCCTACCTCCAAATATCTGCGACCAACTATTCACGGACTAGACTAGGTTTCGACTCCCATAAACAAAAGAAGATCAAAAAAGAAAGATAAGGTAATACAGTCTTCATTAAACAGCAAATCCAAGCCACCAAAAGCAACAGAAAATCCATCACCCAAAGCGGCAGCCATTTGAGAAGCTACATCGCCACTTCAAACGTTGATCTCCCATGCATTTCTCTCGGCAACGCATGCACCTGAAAAATCAGAAACACAATCAATCGTGAAATGGACTCTGAAAATCAGGATTATAATGCATTTGTACTTAAGAAAAGGTAGATGAACACATTCTGGCTTTCTTCCAAACTGTAAATAGTTGCAGATCAGGATTTGTTCGACGGGTCGTCTCCTACTCAAAATTCATGTGCCTGCAAATGAAAATGGAGCAATGGTTTTTAGAAATATATAAAATTGCATTTTAAAAAGTCCCGCTTAAAACTCCCGCTCATTTTCAAAACTAGAGGCAGAAATTGGTAACGTCCATCGTCTGCTGCCACCGTCCGTCAATCAAATATTTCCGTGAGCTTCCATTTTGTCTTTCCGTCGTGGGTGTTTTGTCCATGGGATGGGATGGGATGTTATAATGTTACATACATAGGTGCTCTTTTGTCAGCTAGCTTTCTCCATTATAATGGTATATGTATTATTAGTCTTATTGGTCATTATGATCAGGCCTGGAATTTGACGGCCACCCTTGCCTGTCATATGAAAATTTTGTGACGGTTTGTTCATTTAAATACCTGTCATTTTACGTTTTATGAAAAAAATTGACTGTCAAAAATATTATTTAAAGTACCTAAAAAATCAATATATTAGTAATCTATGAAATATTATTTTATAAAATAATTATGTTAGAAAATTTACAAATTTTAGAAACTATGCATGCACTCAATTAGTAAAATCCAATTACATATAATAAATTTTATTGATAATTAAATAATTATATATATGTAATTTACATTTTGACAATGCATAGAGTATTAGATTAAGAATAATTATATTGCACAATATGATTGTTTTTTCCATATATTTATTCTCTAATTTGTAAAATTGTATTACTATTTTGACTATAAATTAATTTATTGATTTCATATGTGTAAAATCATAAAAACACATTTAAATATCAATTTCAAATCAAATCTAGCAAGAAATAATTATATAAAATTAAAAGTAGTTCAATCCACAAATTGATCCTTAAATATCAATTCCAAACCTATCTAGAAATAATTATATAAAATTAAAAATAGTTTAAGCTGCTATTGTTCAATTTTTTTTATAGTTTAATCTTAAATTCATCTATCTAAAAACATAAATTATTTGTAAAAGACAAACAAAATTTCAACAACATCTCACCAATAAAACCAAATGCTCTATTGAAGAAAATCAAAGCTAAGAATCACTGTACACAAAATGCTATAAAATAAATGCTTTGAAAATACAATGAAAATTTGTGCTATGTTGTTATTCATAAGAATATCCTATATATATATTAAAAAACTGTAAAATTAGAAAATATTGATAATTAGAAATAAATTTTAAATCTTGAATTTATTGTTAATTGTAACAAGAAGTTTCTAAATTATGTAGAAAATAAATCTTGTTAAAATATTCAAAAAGTAAAAAATCAATTATATTCTATTTTGAAAAGATTTTGAATTAATATATATTTTTATAATAAATATTATAAATCATATATATTAATATAAAGTAATGATAACTATTAGTAAAAATGTCAAAATCTTAAAAAAATTAGAAAAAACTATATTTAATCTATAAAAGATTCTATTCTCAATAGATTTTGAATTAATAAATATATTTATAATAAATCATATACATTAATATAATTTGATAAAGTGAAATTAGAAAGAATTATTCCAATTTTCAATTATAAATTAATTTATATTTTTATCATAAACATTATTTTATATATATATGCCTATAATAATTTTTTTACGGTTTAATAATAATTTGAAGTGTCATATTTACGGTTATATAAAAATATAACAAGTCAAATGATATGGTCTAATAAATTTTTAGGTTGTAATATACGGTCCAAAATGCAAAAAAAGGTCAAATAGACCATCAAATTCCAGGCCTGATTATGATGCAAAATAAAGAAAAGTGGAGAAAACTTGGTCCATATGAAAGGCCACGTAGATCACTAAAACAAAATATAATTAAATCAAAACAGAGACAAACGCACTTTCATAACTTTGCAGATCATTATTCAATAATTGAAAAAATAAATAATGGTTTAAGAGGGAGTGGAAGTTTAAGCAATATGGCAGCACTGTCATTGAGCATTAACGTGAATGTGGACCGATGGCATTCTCTAAATTAATCATCATTAGCTTGGATTAATGGAAATAGATCGTCTCAGTCTAATAAGCAGACGAAAGTAGTGTGGGATTAAAGAACCTGGTGCTGCAAACAGTCTCCCATATTTTGGAACAGGACGTTCCCACTACAATTCTTATTTGTGGCTTTCGCTTAGTGCTGCAGACTCGACATCCAATAAATCAATTTCCAGACTAAAAGGAACACGCCCTCCCCCTATAAATACAGGACAGAGGATAGGGAAGTCAGACAGAAGACAACTTCAAGTTAGAAAAGAAAATGGCTAGTCGTGGTATTTATCTTTCACTTGCCTTGGCGTTGGCCCTACTTCTCGTCAACATCGCATGTTGCAAATGCCTGACCATAACTAGGTCGAACAATTCGGGAAATCTGACGCCGGAGGAAGCAGAGGAGGCTTGCGGAGCTCTGGAAACGCTTGTGAACAACACTGAGAACGATATTCTGCCCTCAAGAAACTATCACGCGGGCCGCATATTTTACAAGTACCTGAACGTGAGTGGGAAGGGTGTAGTCTTAAGACTCACCCGCTGGAGCAGCCAGTGCAGCGTCTCCATGTTGAAGACCGACACAACGAAAGGTAGCGAGCTACTAGATGCGTTCCAGAGCTTACTCCCAACCATTAAGCCTTATCTTGTGGATCACGGCTACGAGTGGGTTGTTGTCTCCAACCTCACAGACTGGATCGATTACTATGTGAGAGAGACATACAACTCAAGTGCGGCTCACGTCCAGCCCACCAATGGTGGAGCCAACAAGGTTATTTCTTTTAGAATATTAATTTCAACCATCAATATTAAATGAATCTTCTAGTGGTTTCTTATTCTAGTGTATTCTACGACCTAACCGATGGGAATTGGTGAAGCCATTAAATGCTATATGTCAGCTTTTCCTGTCCAGAAACTTCTTGTAATTTCTGAACTCCTCTATAAAAGAGGACTAATGTAATCAGTTTAAGCAGGCAATAGATATTATGTGCAGCAGCACATTTGCGATAATATCTTGTCTCCTCTGCCCCACCTACAAGTGGTATCAGAGCCGATGGTGAAGCTGCTTGGTAAAAGATCCTGAGGATATTGTGAGCAGTGAGAACATCTTGGGTGTGTGTTCTTTGTCTGAACTACCTTGAATGAGCTGCGTGGACTGTGAGATGGAAATCAATATTTGCAGCCTCAAGCTTTGTTGATAATTTGAGGAGATTGGTGTAGTCGTTGTTGCAGGCTCGAGAGGAAAGTGCAGCCAATGAAGGGTTCGCTGCCAGTGAGAAGATGAAACGTCATCAGGCATATTGAAGTAGAGTTTACAATTAAAAGAGTTAAGATCGCTGCTGATAAAAGAAGCTGCTGAAGCTCGTTTGAAGAACCCCCCAAGTCTGAGTGTGAGGAAGCCACTGTGCAAAGGAATCTACTATTAAGGAAAGTGTTCTTAATCAGAGAGACACTGCCGCTTGGCGAATGAGAGAAGCTCGAAGGAATATGGAAGTCGATCTGTAGATCTGGCCGCTACTAAAGGACACAAAACAATATTAAATGGTAAATATTGGTGTTGCCATCTATACCAGCCTGCAAGAATAGATGGAGAGCATAAGTCTAAGTCGTGCCGCCCCTGAAGGAGGATTGTAGAGCCCGCAAGTGATCACTGCTTGCTGAGGATGTCATTTAGGCGCCTAAGACAAGTTTGCTGATGAATCTAAACTGTTGCAGATAGCAAAAAAAAAAGAAAAGTCGTATGGTTGAAGATCCTGAGGATGAGACCAGAGAGATCCGGTAGCTGTCACAAAGTTGCTGTTTGTTGCAGAGACATAGAAGATCTATTGGAGACTGCTGCTAGAAGCCCAGATCTGTTGCAGATAAAATATAAGGAAGTCGTTAGAGGATTTTCAGCGTAGAAAGGACATCAGAAGCTATTAAGGAGATCGTTGTGTCTGCATGGAGAAGATCTCTGAGTTAGCCTGAAGGAGAAAATAATGCCGCTGATTTGGAGGACATTTTTTAGGAATGGAGTCCGTAGGCATAAAGATCATAAATATTGAAAAGGTATTGATCGCAGCTCACAAATCGAAGGTTGTGGAGATCATCACCAAGGCCGCTGGTAACTTAAGCCATAACTGTTGTTACAAAGCCGCCACAGGAGAGGAGAAGGACCATAATTCATGAATAGCCCCAATCGTTGAAATAGTTCAAATCGCTAAAGGAGATTGTGGCAGACCTGCTGAAGTTGTCATCGACTAGACAAAGGAGATTGAATCGCTGCCAGATTGCAGCCAATGAAATCAAAAGAGGTGCTAGAGCAGCATAAAGCTGCCAATTTCTACTTGAGAGGAAACTGCCACCATTTCAGACAGCATTATCAAAAGGTAAAGCGAGGAGATCTTGTCACCATTTGTGATAGATGTTAAGAGTCTATTAGGATCCCCGAGCACCCGTAGAGTGACTCAATGGGAGGTGTTGATAAAACAAGTGAATCACACTTGAACCTACGATGGACAGGTAACCAAGAGGACCAGAGCTCGTGGTTAGAGCATCCCAACTGCAACATGGGATTTCCTAGGTTTGATCACTAGATCTAGAATATTTTAGATGCCGCAACATCAATGAAAAAGATAGAATATAAAAAATAGAATGTGATGAGAATTTGTGGTAGAAATTAGGGGGGAGTGTTGGCGAGTAATTTCTCCCATGTGGTCAAACTTGTGTAGAACCTTCCCCCACCAACAAGTCTAGAAAGTTCTCACCGACTATGGCAATTTGCATATGATTTTACTGTTCTGTAATCTGGGGAATTCTTAAGCCCTCTATAAATAGAGGTAGATGTAATGTGACATTCAATTTTAGCAGTAGTCCAGTTCAAGTAGAGCCAGAGGATATTAGTACAAGCTTAATGCATGAGCTGCAGCTCAGTAAATCGATGTATTGTTTTGTTTTATTTAATATAAATTTATCTGCTTTTGTCATCTCTATGTTTTCAAGTGGTATCGAGCTGCTAGATCCTAAGATCGTGGTAGAGTGTATCAGATTGACTATAGATCATCATAGTCACCATTGTAGATGAACAGAGGTCACATGAAGGCACCAAAAGTTCTCTTGCTTTAGTGATCCAAAAGAGAGTCATAGGTTTCATTAAAGCGTGGATGTTGCTGAAACGAAAAGCAGATTTGTGGGAGTAATTCATTTAAGAGGAGCCAAAGAAAGCTTGAAGAAGTCGCGAAAGAAATTGTTATGTCATGGAAAGGCAAAGTCCAAGTTTTGCTAGTGAAGTCAGCTCAAGAAGATTCTAGGCTGTTGAAAATAACATAGGACAAAGTTGAAGATGTCAAGGATCGCATGGTAAAGTAGTTGTCAAAAATTATTTTTCTAATACCATAGAAGAAAGTCCTCTGCATGTGGGAGTAAGAGTTCCAAAAGCATGTATCAATCGCGTGTTGAAGAATTGTGGATCATGGAAAACCCAGATTGTTGCATATGATCGATATGAAATGATATATATCGCTTGATTTTGTGTTACTAGTTTCTGCCAAATTTCATTGTGCAGTAGAATAGAAGAAAGATTTGAAAAGATCACTTCATAAGCGAAGGAGATTTCAAGAAGACCGGAAAGGAGGCCCGTCATAATATGAAGATGTTGCCGCAGTTCATGATTTTGAAGGTATCGCTATGCAAGGAAGGCACTACCTAGAAAAGAAGTAGTCATTGTCCCAGTTGAAGCCGCAAAGGGAGATCGTCACAGCTCTCAAGGTTTCATAGTCGCATATTACTAAAAAGTCAGCAACAGTTGAGGTGAAGTGAAATTATAAAGAGATAGGGGGAGATCGAAGAGCATCCTGTCTATGACTTTGTGGTAATCTGAAACCGCCTGTATGTGAGTTTGTGGTAATCTGAAACCACCTATGTGTGAGATTTGAAACTGCAAGAGTCTGTCTATGTAATGGTGTTTGGTTAAAGAGCCGAAGCTTTGATGGTTGATGTAATGTTGATGAATACAAATTGTAATTTATGTTTCTAGAGATCGTCGAAAAGAGATCAAAGAGAAAATCAGTGAAAGGGACAGCCGTAGCTGTTGAATGAGAAATCATGAAAGGAACAGTGAAGGAACGTGAAGCTGCCCAAGACTGCTACAGCAGTTGGAAAGAAAGTTTAGAAAAGATACATAGATCTTCACAACAGTTTGAAGCTATTATGCAAGCAAAGGATTTGAAGAAGTCAGCAGACTTAGAAAACAAAATGGAAAATGGTAAATGTTCAAGCATGTATGGTTGAAATTAAGGGGGAGTGTTAGAATATTAATTTCAACCATCAATATTAAATGAATCTTCTAGTGGTTTCTTATTCTGGTGTATTCTACGACCTAACCGATAGGAATAGGTGAAGCCATTAAATGCTATATGTCAGCTTTTCCCTCTCGGCCCGTAAACTTTGTAATTTCTCAACTCCTATAAAGAGGACTAATGTAACGCCAGTAGGGCACAGATATTATATGCAACAACACATTTAAGTATAATATCTTGTTCTCTCAAATTTCCACCTACACAATTTTTGAAGTGCTGAAGAAAACAAAGGTAGCCTAATCGCGACCATCCAAACACCACATGTTACTCTCCCACCACAGTGCCCATGCTTTCAATCAATTATACCCTGGAGACTCTCTTCTCTCTCCCAACGCCAAATACAAGCTCACCATTCCTCAGTCAGGTCATGTAATGGCACCCTGCGTGCTCAACTTAGAGGATCAAGAAGGCACGGTACTGTGGCGAAGCGACTCTAATGCTCCCGTACCTCAAAGTAATTGCTTTCTAAACTTTCGCAGTGACGGAACATTGGACTTGTGGAACCAGGAGAAGGTCATTTGGACTAATGTCAGCGCTTGTTCTTATTTGCCTAAATGTGCTGGAGCTGCATCTTTGGCCGTCGATGATGGTGGAAATGTAATACTCTACCGCAGCGTGGGTAACTACCTAGGCATTTACTGGTCTGCTGTGAACCCGGCCAATTAGTAACACCATCAGCTGGCCTTAAGCTAGAGGGATCAAGCATTCACCTATTATAATAAGGCTTTCCCTTATCTAAATAAACGATATTGTATATATATATTATTATATGCGTGCGCTTTTATCGTTTTTTCTAGCTTGTTGTCAATTGCCTTCCTTTCTACATTGACTTCTTTCCATGAGTATTACGGAGACATAAATGTCTTTTAATATATATCATAAAACAGTTGACAGAAAGAATAAGCCTTTCATATAATGTTTAATAAGGCTAAAAGTCCACCAAATTAGTTCATTTATCCAGATGTTACAGCTACGAACGGATTAATCGCCATTAGCCACTTCATTTCGAATTCTTGATGTCTAAGGTTTGTGAAATATCGTTTGCACCGGTCTTTTAGTTTTATTTACGCCTATCGGCATATTACAATGGCATCCATAAAAAAGCAAAATTCAACATAAAGAAAAATTCTTTAGTTTCAATTTGGCGTTCAAATGGTATTCAACTATCATAATTATATTCATTGTATGTAGACGTTTTTTCAAGCAAATTTAAAGTAGATCTAAATTGATTTGATAACTTATTCACAAACTGATGTAATCTTGCTTTTCCAGAGTTTAAAATAAAATTAATTAAAACTAAATACTTAATAAATTTTTAAGTTTTTAGGGTGAAATTTATTAGTAACACAAATATATTTTTTATTTATTTGTAATTTTTTTTGTTTATTTTTAATAGTGTATTTATTTTTTATTTTTTATATTTTCAATAGTTTTTATTTTTTGAATACAAATTTAAGGAAAGAATAAAATATTCATATCCACTTTAAAATACTTGTTTTTTAATATCATAATCAATTTTATAATGATTTCATTATTATTATTATTAATACTGAGATTTAATATAAATAATTATAATTAATTTAATTATAGTAATTAAATGTTTATAATTGCAATAAAATACTTAGTGTCATGCAATAAATTTTCAAGTTCTTCAAATTTATAGTAATTTTCTTTTTTAGATTTTAAAATTGATTTAATTAAAAAAAAATGCAAACTAAATGCTTAGTGTCATCTAATATTTTCAATTTTATTAAAAAAAAAAAATCGAAGTAATCTTGCTTTTTCATATTCTAAAATCAATTTAATTAAAAATAAGTAAAAACTAAATACTTAATAAATTTTTAAGTTTTTAGGGTGAAATTTATTAGTAACACAAATATATTTTTTATAATTATAAAAAAATCAATGTATTTATTTGTAATTTATTTTGTTTATTTTCAATAGTGTATTTTATTTTTTTATAATTTTCAATAGTTTTTTTTTCTTTGTTATTAAATTAGTTTTAAAGTTTTATTCACATGTTCTTATCTTTCAATTCATGAAAACCTCTATTAAAAGAGGCTTTGTCTTTCAATTTCACTTTGTGAATTGTAGATTTCCTACTAGAGAAAGAAGTACAAGTATGTCTTGTTGTTCGATTGTAAGAAAATGTTGATTTTCGTTCAAGTTTAGCATTTGTTGTCCTCTTCGATATTGTCTAAAATCAGTTGATTTGCTTTCATAGTTTTTGTTTCAGATTTTGTTATCAAGGTGGGCGCAAAGGGATTCAGAGGGTGAATTATAGATTGTTGAATCCAAAGAGAACTATAGGTATGTCTCACTGCTATGGCTATTAGATTGCATGAAAATGTTGATTCCCATTCAAGTTTAGCATTTGATGTCCTCTCTGATATTGTCCAAAATCACCACACCTGCATCGATCCGATTGTTTCAAATTCTATTTTTTGAATTCATAGTGTTTTTATTTTCAGCAAAATAGGCATTTGAATATTCTTATCAATCTACTACAAAGGTGATCGATATAAATGTTTCGTGCATCTCCTTCAAATTTGAAATCTCCAATTTGATACTCAAATAGATCTCGAAACATTGGATGCTCATTAATGTAGTTTGATGTAGTTGAACAATCAGTGAATAGCTCCTTCCTCCATGTTCTTACACCAACTCTAGCAAGAAATGTATCTCCCTCTTCAAATCTATGGTCACCCAACAACCATGTCACTAAGGTCATTAAGTATTCATCTAAACAAACATGGGCACACACATACTACCACCAGAATTGCCATATGTAAATACCTTTACTGTATTTTGCTCCTTTGTAAAGTACCCTATACCAATATGGTTCCTTAGGATCTTCCAAAGCTCCATCACAAGTGCATGGAGCAGTGCTTATGTCTGGTTCTTTTGTGTGATAAGTGATAACTAAGTGAGAATTAAAACCTGAGAGTATGTCATATGATTTACTGGCTTTGGGGAGTGAGACAAACCTTGATAATGATCCACACTAATACTGTACACAAATAATCCTGCCCCATGTTCATCAAAGTACAAATACCTATTAGATTTTCTAATCAGATTTATGAAGACCAAAAACGCTAAATATATACAATAAATCAGCAATTCATTAGTGTAGATTATCAAGTTTAGCTAAATTTGTTCCATTTCAACTCAAATAGTTAAGGACATATTGCCTTTGAAGTACAATTTATAGGAATATATGATAGATTGGTAAAGAAGAAATTCTAGAAACATAATGGTTGAATTTAAAGCTCTATAGCCCATAAATCATCCTAAATTCAAAAATATAAAGAATGAAATTCCAGTTAGATTTTAAAATTGTTTAATGGTAAATCTCATGAAGTATTTAAATTATGAACATTTCTCTCTAGAGAATTTCAATCATGTTATATCAAGCGAAAGTGTAGAGAATATTGTTGTAGGAAATTTAATTTTCTTTATTTGTTGGGGCCGAGGTTTATAGCTAATGAAATCATAGGGATTTTTTTTTTTTTTAAATGGGAACATTGCATTTTGAGACTGTAATTTATAAAGGTATAGTGTAAAGTGAATTCTTGCGAAAATTTTTATTTTCTTTGTGGTGTAGAGTTTTATAGCTGATGAAATCAAAGTAGAAAAAAAATTAACTTAAATAGGAGCATTGTATTTTGAGACTATAATTTGAAAATATAGATGGATTGAGCTTAAAGAATACGCGCATGATGTAGCAAGGGACAAACAATATCAATTCAGCTCCAAGCAAGGAAACTTTTTATAGAAATAATCTTAAGACAACCTCATTTTTTCATTTTTTCCAGACTTAGGATTCATTTGTGGGGAATTAAACAATACATAAGATTTACGATTGAAGGCTGAGTTAAAATTGGGTTGAATTACTTCTAGAGCATCTATTCACAGAATCACTAACACTTTATCATCTGTAAATTAACTGGCATCTTGCTTTGACACAAGATTCTAATCAATATCTAATTTGCCACAAAAAACAAAATATATCCTTCTTCCCTAATTACATTTCGCTAAGCTGCCTAGGCAAGAGCTACTATATCAAATTCATAGAAGGGATTGTCTCTGGCCTCATTTAGCAGCTACAGTGAGTCAATCTCAATGGGCTCTCGATGAGCCAAATTTTTGTTTGCTCAAATAAATGCACTATAAAAATCTCAAAACTTACACTCAATGTTTTTTACTCTTGAGTGACATCAACCTGGTCCCTTTGGAAGGTATTGATTTTTTCTGTAAAATATGGAGAAGGAGGTTAATTATTAAGAAAACACAGAAAACGTACAAGATTAGAGTATCAATCTAGCAAGCTTACAACAAGTTGTAGAAATATAAATCTGAATTTTTAGGGAAATTTAACAAGCCTAAGCTGATATTGTTTATCATTTGACTATCATCAACACTTGATGAAGTATAAACATCAAAACTGCAATCAACAGTCAATTTAAATTTGCTGTCTAAAATATAAATCCTAGTTAAAAAACTATCCAAGAAGACCATATTTAAACCATTAGTTATAGAGGATATAACCTCTCTCAAGATTGAACTGCACCACAAGAAATAACATGAAAAAGGTTGGAACAAAATAACTAACACATTGTATGCTAATTTTCACTATAAGCTTCTCCTCCACTTTGATCACCAACCACAGATCCTCATCACAAACCTTGTCCTTCATAAAAGCATTTGTAACCAAGTGCAGGTGGATGTTGTTGAGAAAAATATGCTTCAAAACATCGAGCACTCCAATTTGGTTCTTTTAGTCATTTTTAGGTGTTTTAAATTGATTTTTTCCCAATTTGATTTGCCTTCTTGGTAGGTCCTCGTCAGTATTTGTTTATGAACTAGAGCTGAAAATGGCCTTGCCAAACTTATGACTTGGAATTACAGTTGATACCCAAGGATACAAAATTTGAACATTACATGATATTACAATATAATTAAATTAATCCGAGCAAAAGATGATGTTGCAATGATATTGCATTACTCCTATAATTACATAATTGGATGACTTCGAGCAAAAGCATATAAGAAAGGTATAGTTTACTCTTAAGTATGATCATTAGGTCAAAGCCCAAGGCTACTAAATTTGGCCAATACATAAAAGTGAAAATGGAAGGAAATCCTATCCTGGCTTCCAAATGGTGCTCATTTGTCCAACCTTCAAGCTTTTTCCATTTTGTCAAGACTTCCCAAAGATTGAGAGATGTTAGCAACATCTTCTTCCAATTTGTTGAATCCTTCTTCATTGTCAAAAAGTTTTTAACTCCTCTAAAGTCCATTCTTTTAGGATGTTTCCCCTACCTTGTAATTATCTCTACTTGCAAAGGAAGCAAAGAACATTCCTTTTTTGCATTAGTTGATCCAATGATGAGTATAAAATTGCAAAACTAAAAAGTTAAAAACTACAAACACACACCATAGAACAACATCAAACAGAACAAAGAAAACTCAGCTTAGATACCAATCTAATCCAAAATCAAGATGGATATTCCACTCCTTGAACTATAAAAATGAATATAAAGAAGTGCAATCAATAAAAGGCTAATTAACTTGCTTTAGAAGTAAAACTTGCATATGGTAGTGCTAGAAATGAAGTTAACTCTTCAAGAAAGAATAGGAAGCTATTATACACTAGGAAGAGATAAAAATAACATGTATTAAAGAACAACAAAGATTGACCTAAGGAAAACCCAACGTGGGTAAAAAACTCCAAAAGAGTGGTATCAAATAGCATCAAGCCACTATCTCCAAATGTCGATTACAAGGTTTACTTCCTCATTGAGGCCTCCATAGACAATCTTGCATTGAAAATTGGTATCCAAACACCTATAAAACCATGAGGCCACTACCCTCAAATCTCCCAATTGCACTAACACTAATACCTGCTTAGACTTCCCTCAAATGCATGGCTACAAAACCCTTCCTACAAATCACAAAAAAATGTTATAGTCTCAACTTCGATTACAAATTAATTTCAAAGAATCTAGATGTCCATAGAACCTTCTAGTAAGGCCCACTTCTCTGTTCTTGGCCAGTTGGAGCAATATGAAACACTATAACCGAATAATCCATTATTTGTACCAATCTGCACAAAAGGAGTAAAAATAAATTAAAAGCTTGCAACTATAACAAAGTTACGTCTATTTTTTGTCATAAATAATTAGAATTTGATATTTTACAGAGATCAAAAGTTTAGACTCTAAAATTTGATAATGGCAATACCATTGTTAGAGGCACACGAGGTACACAAGGTAAAGGGGCCCAAAAAAAATATAAGTAGAGCCTAACAATTTCAATACAAAATAATTTGGAAAACTACATCAGTAATTGCATTTTGAAAATCCATAATTTTTTGAGAAAAACAAATATAGTAAATCAAACTTGAAACAAATTGTGTTGTTTAAAGCTTTAGAAATAAAAGCATAAAGTTAATATCTTGATAAAATTCTTAAGACTTCACTATTTTGTTAGTTTTTGGTCATGAAATTGAAGTAATCATGTTTTAGGGAACTCCTTATGTCTTTTTTATGTCCATTTATTCAAAGCCCATGGCTATTTTGACCAAAAATAACATCTTTGTGGTAGACCACATGCCAATGAAAGAGACCAAAATCATTCATAGAAATTGGGGTTTGTAGTAGGGTGAAAAGAAAATACTATGGTTCTTGTTGCAAATCCCCACAAGGGAAAGTGCTTGGCTTTCTCCTCTCCAAGTTGTGGTTACATGTGTGAAAAAATAAGACAAGTTCCCTGCTGTATCTCCTCTGACCAACATCTTGACAAAGTTTAATTCAATTTTGTTTGGGAAGGAGTGGGGGTTAACACCCAGTCTTTTGTATTTCGTTCTCCAGATCTTGAGGACTACTTAAAACCCATCAAATAGAGCAGAAAATCCCAAAGCACAGCTTTAAATATGTTCTTTTTTTAAGTTAGCATGTCTTTGTTCAACACAACTTTAATTAGACAAATTATGAGCATTAATGTTTCCTATTGTTTGGTTCCAAACTCTACTCTCTCAACAGTACACTCAAGTCTATATTGTGTTAAATGGGATGTTCTTCATAATATTGTAAATGTTGAATCTCAACCTGGAATGTATTAATCTACCGAGTATATGTATTAATCTGTGATGAGTATGCAAACTTCACAATCAATAGAAGTTTCCTTCATAGTTCTTGTGCCTTGTCTATGCGTCCAAATTTCTTGAGTGCACTCTGTCAAATAGTTCTTGTGCCTTCTCTATGCATCCACATTTCTTTGAGGCACTCTATCAAATAGTTCTCGCACCTTGTCTATGCGCCCACATTTCTTGGAGGCATTTTGTCAATCAGTTCATGTGTTGTGTCCTTACTTCCACATTTTTCATGTTAATTACATTAGCTTAAGAGTTTTGAAGGCTTCCATGGGTTTACTCTCGCCAGTTGCATGTGGTTAAGAATTTTGATGGCCTTTCCAACAAATCCATTTTGTGCATATCCTACAGATGTTGCAGCCAGTTATATCATATTTCTTTGAGGAAATCTATCAAACAGTTCACGTGCCCTATCTATGCTTTCACATTTTGCATATATGTTTTCCAAGGCACATGCAACTACAACATCAAACATACTCCTATACAATAACTAATACTTATCTCTACCTAATTATTTCACATATAATTATTACTGTATTACTATAATAAAGGATGAAAATATAATACATTTTATTTTAATATATATAATTTAATTTCACATCTTAGTTATAATTGAATGGAATGCATTCCTTAGATCTTAAAAGAAAAAAATCATGTGATTTCATATTAGTAGACTTAGGGTTAGGTTAGAGTTTAATTAGGGAAAGGTTTACGATTATGGTTCATATGTTTTTTTTTAGAAGGTTATAAATAAATATTAATCTCAATGGATTTTCTTATAGGTCATGGCAAATGTTGTGGAAGAAAGTAATCAAAATGATCTACAAACTACAATATCAAAAGAATATTTTGTCATGTACTTTTTATTATTTTAATGTTTGTTTTCTCTTAAATGCAATTTCCTCAAAATTTGGAAAATATATATTTTCTCCTACTTAATACTAATGTCAAAGCAAATAATGATTTTCCTACAAGTGAGGAAGATGTCACATAATGTGCATACATCATGGGTGTCCAGTTGGTTGCCCACCTATCACTGCTATCTTCCATTCAATGTCCTCCTTCGTATAGAGGAGTTGAGTGTTCATTATTGGTTGAGAGAGAAGATGGTTAACATAATTAACAATAATGGACCAAAAGCTAGTAAAAAAAATATAATTATGCTATGTACTTTAACTTTCTTTACAAATCAAAGGTGAAAATGAACTTAGATGTAAAATTTAACAGTCTTCAGATTGAAATTGTAGATTTTTGTGACTGGTTGATTTGTCTATACCATGAGGTTCGAGATCTTTACCTTGCAAGATGCATTTGGAAGGTCACTATTAAGCCAACATCGATCATTAAAAAACACACTCTATGTAATGAACTCCGTATGAAATTCATGAGATTTCTAAAGGGACAATCACAGATTAGTTATCACACGGGACCACCTGAGGAATGGTTGTTTACTACTTTAAAGTTCAACTACTCCATCATATTCATGGTGCATCAGGTCATGCCATCATTCAGGTTGTTACATTCACACTATGGGATACCTACATTGAATTTTGTTAAGTCCAATGTGACAATTAAAGTTCAAACTATTATTCATGATAGTGATAATGGAATGGTTAACTAATTGAAAGAATTTTTGAAATATTATTTGACAAATGTTTGCAAAATATTTATACTTTTATCTATGACTAAATTCAAATTCAATTTTTTTTTTTAATATTGTTTAAAAGTTATTATTAGTGTATAAATGTTTAACTAAGTCAAACTATTTCTTTTTTAACAACTTCAAAGTATTTGTGTTCTAATTAAATGGAAATGGTTGATGTTGATGTTATGTTTTGCTATATACAAGTTGGTATGATTTTAAGTTAATCTTTATAAAAAGTAAAATTAGATACTTACAAAGCTATCGTTAATAAAAAAATTAAGTTATAAATTTGGGGAGGAATTCCACTATATTTTAATATCTACCCTTATATATGGGAATTGAAATAAACAATGATGCAAAATATAATGAAATCA
>VDFB02005309.1:0-17825 GCA_007258455.2 Sequoia sempervirens
TATCCTACATCTATTCATAGTCCACCCAATCCCAAAAGTAGTCCATGTACAAATGCAACAATCCTAATACATGCAATCCAACTATCTAATCAACACAATATCCAAAACTCCCTTGGTTTTGTTCCTAGCTTCGCTACAAACTTTGATCCATTTTAGTCATATAATCATCATCGAGGATACACTATTCCCAATCTTTATGTTGTTCTCATCATTAACAACATAATCCTCATGCTATTTTCAAGATGCATCCTTCCAACATCAACATCATCGTCTTTAATAATCAATTGCTTTTCATCTTGACTAGGGGAAACATCATGGTTGTATTTACATCATTGTGTATGATTACTTGTATGTATTTTTAATTAATCTACATTTATCACAATTTTTATAGTACATCATCACAACAACATCGTGGTCTTCCATATCATGGTGTCAAATGCAATATGCTTAAGTAGGTGACCTTTGATTTTTGGGTCAGTCCAAACATCACATATATTATCACCCTGGTCTTATATACCTTGATGCATAACATCCATTACTATATTATTTAAGGTTTCTCTACTCAAGTAAACTCAATTAATCATCATAATAAATCCAAAATTATTTCATCAATAATCATGCTTCTTACATCCATATTTTCATTTTTCTGTAGACCTTTTTCTTCTACTTTTCTTCCATCATTTTTCCATCTTCCATCTAATCACATCTTTTCTTTTGAGAGTTTATCCATGAATTTTTTTCATGAATAACCTCTTGAGGGTACATCAATAATTCTACTAACTAAATTTTCACTGTTTCTTCTACTCAAGTAGGGCATACCATAATTTTTTTCATCTCTTCTAATTTTAT
This sequence comes from Sequoia sempervirens, assembly GCA_007258455.2. Lineage (NCBI taxonomy): Eukaryota > Viridiplantae > Streptophyta > Pinopsida > Cupressales > Cupressaceae > Sequoia > Sequoia sempervirens. The sequence goes on from VDFB02005309.1 coordinate 850, forward strand.
CTTCTTAGCTACCTTCTTTCCTTTGAAACAATATCACTTCAAATATTGTCTCAAAGAGGGAAAAATGCAGACACTAAAAATAATCTTTTAATTATAAGCCATTAATTATTATTATTATCATTAAATTTTTGAACATTATTATCATAATTATCATTTACCATTATTATTATCAAATTTATTTCCATTGATTCTTTATTATTGAATAATTGTGACCTAATAATTTATTTTTAAATAAATCACTAAAATTCATAATCATAACCTCACAATTTAACTCAATTTTCTAACTAGCAACTTCCTTATCTCATTATCCATTTAGTGAGTTAATAAAAAATATTATTATCCTTCCATGAGTTCAAAATATAATTTTCTTTCATTTATTTTAGATATCTCCTTCACCTCTCCAAGTTGACTCCACAACTAGTTGAGTTATCTCTTGATCCTTGATCAAATCCTCACCATTCATCTAATTGTTCAAAAATTTGCAAATCCCTAATTTCATTCATCATTCACACAAGTATTTTATGAAAAATTACTATAATTTTTATCATTCATATACTTAGTGTTATACTAGTACTGAGTTTAACATCCACATCATTTATGAGAAAATCATTCTAGTATACTCAAATTGAGGTTTGTAGCTGGATTTGGGAATAGGAGTTAGTTTAATTATGTTTTTTAGTTCTTTGTTTTTGTGTTTCCATTTTCTAATGCATACAACCATTAGAAGGATATGTGTTGATTATGATGATATGTGTTTGGGATCTCTTGGAGATATAGCATCAAGTAGATCCTTCCATAAGGAGTATTGCATGGTGTTACCCTACCTCAAGGGTTCATTCTATATTTATATATATTAAATTTTAGGGAATCTTGGCACATGGACATCTCTTGTATGGAATGTGATATCCATCTTCTACATTGTCTTATTATAATCATTATATGTGTGGATCTTACCAAATTTAAATAAACTTACGAATGCATTTGACATGAATGATTTAAGCTAACAAAATTTATTCTTGGCTCGTAGAAATTAGAAGGGAGAAAGTTCACATAAATATTTATCTTAGTCAAAGTAAGTATGCTAACACTATATTGTGGTGGTTTACAATGCATACTTGTGAATCAATGAGAATTCCTATACCTATCTAGGCACTATGATTTCATTAGATATGTGTGCTAAGTTAGATGATGATTTTAAGGATATGTATATAATGTGCCTTATGCTAGTGTTGGTATCTTGATGCATGTAATGGATTGTAATATATCATATATTATCCATGTAATGGGAGTTATTAGTAGATTTATGTCTAACCTTGGTAGAGAGCATTAGAATTGTGTCAAAAAGGGATTTAGATATTTTTGAGGAGCTTCTTATTATTGCTTATGTTATCATGGTCCTAATAATGTGGACTAGATGTTAGACATACAAGGCAAGTTATTGATGTAGATTGAACATGTGACTTTGATAGTCAAAGGTTTGCTAGTGGCTGTGTTTAATTTATTTGGTAGTGCTATTAACTAAATGAGTAAGAGGCACCCCTGAATATTTTTCCTACTATCAAAGTAGATAATATGGATGCTACATATATCTAGATAGAAAGGTAGTTTAATTTTACAAATTATGTTTAGGAGTTAGTTTTGATTATGTGATGGTTTAGATTTGACATTGTTTAAGGTGAAAAATGGATCATAGGACTAGTGTATAGCTCACTAAGATCAATCCTTTTCCAACTAACATTAGAAGGAAAATTAAAAAGGGTATGAGATTGGATAGCTCAATCTAAGAGGAGAGCCAATATTCCTTATATCTGGTTCTTTTATTGCCTTGGAAATTGATTGAAATTAATGTGGATTATTTGAATTAATTTGACTAGAAAACCTAATATAAAAATGCAAACTTTTTGTAATGACAAAACTAAATTGACGAAAAAAATGAAAATAGATCTAAAAAGGGAATAATATTGTGCACCCGTGACAATAATTTGAGGTTGAAATATAGCTAATCTAGGGCACAGTGCACTAGGTAGATCGAGCTCCTTATTTTCTGAATTTGACTTCATAAGCCTGTAACTCCCTATAATTCTACTTTGAAATAGATCCGTCTTCGAATATGAACCTACAAAAATCATAACAAAAAGGGAAAATGGGGTGGCTATATAGGAGTTTTTGTAAGTCAAACCCTTGTTTTGACCTATTTCTACCTCCATGAATATCCAATTGATTGAATGAAACAATGTGTGTGCTCTTAACCTTAACTGCATCTAAGGGTTTAATGAGCTAAAATGATAAAAACCCTACTCAAATGTGTTAGAGAAAGATTTCTAAATGATATAAATGAGATCAAACCAAGAGAAAATAAAATACCCTTAAGAAAATCTAGAATGCATCAATACCTTGCTTAGGGAAACAAGTTGATCAAAGCTTGAAGATGAGAACACTTTGAAAAAAATAATTAGGTAGTTGAAGAGGGCCAAATAAATCTCTAAAACTCAGAATCCACCATGTTCTTCTATTTGCATCAAACTCCAATCATGATAGCAACTTGATCAAATCTGAAATTCGTTTTAAAAACTTGTAAATTTGAATATATTTTGGTAGAGAATGATTGTCTTACGATTCTTCTCCTTAATTTTGAAATAATAATTCATGTTTATAGAATGGAACTTAGGATAAATTAAATATTGGGATGACTTATTTAAATTTGAATTTTCAGGATTAAATTACTGCCAAGATCCAAATTTGAAATTGTATCTCTGAAATTAGAGACTGCCAAAATGGGAAATCAAATATGTTGGGAAAAATAGATGGTCTAGGGCATCATGCACCCTAGATTAGCTTTCTCACACTCAAAAAAATTATTTTGGGTGTTTTGAGTCTGTTGAAATCAAGACTTTTTCATGGTGAGGAAACTTGTCAGAGTTAATTTGATGATATTTAATCAATAAGATGCTTTCTAGAGTAGCATAGACACATTCTCTTGGGTTGATAGGAAGTTTTAGGGCTAGGGAATGTTTAAAATGTATTGGTGTAAAAGGTCACTGAAGCTAGTTACAATTAGAGTGTGAAATTATAATTTCACCTAAAAGGGAGTACAATTTCTGATGCTATAGATGAGATAGTTGGAGTAATATTTATTTTGCTAGGAAGTCCATATAACATGCTTGCATGAAGTATATTTATATTAAGTATCACTTTCAACCTAAGATGATGAGAAATGGTAATATCATGATTTAGAAGGTTGAAACTTGGAATAATGTTGTAGATTCAATTATGAAACCGATGAGCACAAATAAGTTCTCTTGGTGTAGGGAAGCCGTGAGTATTACATCTTGTACTTTATGTATTTTATGTTTTGTATTTATGTCATTACAATGTATAATATCAAGTAGGAGAGTATTAGGATTAAGATGACATCAAACTTGCAAATCCTCTATAGTTCATTTGACTCTAATACCTTGGGAATGGTTACATGGATATCTAAGGGTGATTAGGTGAATCATATATTAATTATTTTCTCTTGGTTGACAATCATATTAGTTGTAATGACATTAAGAGGGAAGGTTATGTATACTACATTGGTGGCTACAAGTCAATTTGACCTTATCTACACTATTTTCCCAATCCTAGGTGCTAGGAGAGAGTGAAGGATCTTCTTCATATTGAGTGAGGTCTACATTAGTTGGCCACTCTGGATTTTGGAGTTCCATGCTTGGGAATATTTGCCCAATCTTCATATGGGTAAAATATGTTGATAGTTATTACTACTCATAAGAGCATTGAATATTTGGCACATGAGGCATTGAGTTTTTACCATACCATATATTTTGGTGGTTTTGGTTTTGGGAGTCCATTTAAGGTTTTCCACCTTTGGTTCTCTTTAAATTGGATTTCTTAGATAGTCGTTTTATGGGGTTTTATAAGTTACACACTATTGTGCTACTAGAATCCTTTTAGATTGAAAGGACTGAAAAGAGATAGTTGGATTAATGTAACATTCTCATTAGATCAAAGAGACTTATCCTTTTTGTGATGATGAAGTATTTTTCCCTAAAGGATTTCTCTATGTACCTTTGATTTATACTTCCACAAAGTAATCTATTGAATAATCACAATATAATTTAATTGATATTTCAAATTTGTATATATTAAGTGAATAAGTTTTTACTATACTAGTTTACCTTATTTATCAACATTATTAATTGCCAACTTTCATATAGAAACATACCAATTGTATACTAGTCATTGTATGTGAAAAATGAGTTAAAGTGGATACAAAACTATATAGAAAAGTAATTTTTTTTATAAATATAATATCAATCACCATAATACATTATTCTTATTTATTATTAAAAGGACTTACTCAATGATAATAATTTAAAATGAATGTAAAAATTCATGAAGAAATTAGACCCTGTTATCTATATATTTTAAAAATAAAGTAAAATTAAAATTATCATTTATTAAATAGTCCAAAATTTTATTATTGAGAAAAATAAATCAAGGGATGCATATTTGGTGCTCTAACCAGAAAGAGCACGTAACTAAACCAAAATATTAGTTTTTCTCTCATATTTAAGAGAGCTGGCAATACACCACAATCGGGCTTCTCACGGTGTAATTTCCATAGATCCATGTTAATGAACCAGAGAGTAAAGTATTACCAGCTATAACACCACCTTCAATTGTGACATTGTAAGTTAGTTTTTGGTTGATTGTTGAAAATGATAATGTATCTGGTGACACAGTTACCTTTATGCCAGAGGGTGTATTTGTTATGACCTTATATGTAGATTGTGAAGGCCCTACGTTTGTTACTATTCTTGAAAATTTAGCATAAACAGACTTTCCTGGACTTGCAATCGCCATTATGGAAGGGTAGTTGAGCTCTAGTGCACCATATTTGAATTCTTCAACAAAATCGCAGCTGCTAAAATCTGCTGTTAGGAGACGTAAAGTGGTGTCATTATAGCCTTGACTACATAGCATTTTGATGTAATCATTTACATCAGTTTCATATACAAGCCCTGGATTGATTGCCTTAGTTGGGTTTATTTGTCCTGAACCATATCCAAATTCTGCATCTCCATTGTGAGGTAATGATGCATCCATGATATATGCTGCATTGCAAGTCAATTTATAGATATTTAGTAGTTAAGCACAACTTGTGCATTAAATTACAAGATTTTTGCTTAAATTCTAATAATAAATCTTGCAAAGAAATCCAAAAACTTGTAAACTCAGATGCTATGTTTATGTACCCTCAAAGGCTTGATTAAAACTTTGTGAATATGTAGATTAATCCCCAAAATATAGAAAAATAATAATTTAAAGGTTTTTTCTTTACAGAATAATGCTTGAATAAGCAATGGTAGAGATATGAATACCTGTAGTCATAAGAGCAGATTTGATAGCAGCTGGAGACCACTCTGGATGATATGACTTTACAAATCCTGCAGCTCCCGTGGCATGAGGACATGCCATGGATGTCCCTGATATTATATTAAACTCTGGAAACCTTGTGTCACTTGAGAGCTCAGTAAGTGATGAATGTGTAGACCAAGCAGCCAAAATGTTCACACCAGGGGCAGCAATGTCAGGCTAACAATACAAAAACTGATTTAAGTAAATATCTTGTTGTATTTTATTGTTTAATAAAAAACATCTTTTATATATGAATTTATGTAATATAAATGGTAAATCCTTTTTTAAAAGAATTGAATGAGATGCTTAAAAATCACATTAGCTTTTAAAAATCTAGAGAATACATATAGATTTGATTTTACGAAAGTTTTGTTTTAATACCTTCAAAATGTCCTTGGTGATTGGATTAGGACCTCTAGATGAGAATGATGCCACTATAGGTGCAGGTTCTTTTGAAGTAGTACTTTTGAAAATTTTCGCAACAGGAGAGCTAGAGCAATACATGAAATTATAAGAACTAAAAACTATATCTAATGATATTTAATTACAAATCTTACATGAAAAAAGGTCTAATCCATTTCAAAACACCCAAAGTAAAACAAAAATGCTATCATTGTTGAGTAAATTTTCTTATTGCTAGGAACTTTAGCAATGAAAATTCCTACAATTACTAGATTGATGTATTTTACCTAGTAGAGTTGATGTAAGATATGATGATATCTCCTTGTGTTGTGTTTAGTAGTGTGGCAGGGACAAGGTAGGGATAAGACGTTTCATCAAAATAATCATCAAGAATTATGATACCTTCCCCTCCAGTAAGGAAAACTGTTTGGTCTGGATTATATTCACTTCCTTGGTAGCAAAGGACAATCTTTCCCTTAACTTTTGTGGCATCTAGAGAATTGGCCACACAAGACCTAATCATGGCACAACAACAAAAAAATAAGACTTGTAAAATGAATTTAAATTTTAACATAAATGAAAATGTTTAGATTCTACTTATTACCTTGAATCCTCATAAGTAAAGCCACCAGATGTATTAGTAGCATATCCTCCGTATATTAAAGGATATAGAGATTGCTCCATAGTAAATGTGTTTAGAGCAATGCCCTGCAATCCTTTTTAATTAAGACTTTTATACATAATTTCATAATTTTGAGATGCATCTAGAAATAGCAAAAGATTAAACACTTTAACACTTAATTTTACAATTTTATATTTTAGAACAAAGCTTCAAATAATAGTATCATTTTGAAAATAACTGTAAACTTCCTTGAAAGATAAACTCTTTATTTTTTATTTTATCTAAAATTAAGTTAAAGAGTTTACCTCGAAAGCCATATTGTTTCCTAGTAGAAGTTGGGACTCAATCTTACGATCAATGGTGCTTGCAGCCACTGTGAGAGACCAGGGAGAAAAATTGCTAATACTTTCTTTGGAAGGTCCATCATTTCCACAAGCATTTGATGTAAGTATTCCCCTCTTCATTGCATGAAATGCTCCTATAGCAACGCTATCTTCAAAATAGTCACCATCAAAGCCTCCAAGTGAAACAGAAATGACATCTACACCATCATAGATGGCATCATCAAATGCGGCAAGAATATCTGCATCCAGACAACCTCCACTTGGACCCCAACAAACCTTGTACATAGCAATCCTTGCACCAGGGACTCCACCTCGAGCATCCCCTTGAGCAATACCATAAACACTAGCATTTTTTACAAGATTCCCAGCAGCTGTGGAGGAGGTGTGTGTTCCATGACCATTGCCATCTCTTGGTGAGAGGTAGTCCTCGTCAGTTGGAATGTCAAAGGGAAGTTGGTAATACCTTGCACCTATAATTTTCCTGATGGCATAATTAAAATATTTCAAAATCATCTACTAATATCAATATTTAAATATAGGCCGACATGAAAAGCATGATTTCTGAAAAATAAAATAACAGGAATAAGCCTGACTTGTTACAGGAGGTGAAGTCTGATGTTGTTTGGCACACACCCCTCCACTTGGATGGAACAGGACCGAATCCCGCATCGTTGAAACTTTCTGATTCTGGCCATATTCCTGCAACATCAAATTGATTTTGGATTACATATCATGTTTTACAAGATATGCAAAATTAGGTTTTAGAGGAAAGTGTTACAAATTTGTATTTTTAATTCACCTGAGTCTAGCATACCAATGATGATCTCGCTTTCATAATCCAAATGCTTACTCTGACCAGATAAAGGAAAATCGATAAAATCCCATGATCTAGTTGTAAGGAGGTGCCGTTTCTTGCTCTCAAACACCGAGATCACACCATCCATATCTACATTTCAACAACATATACACTAAGAGCCTGTGTGCAACTTTCTTAACAATGACCAGAATACAAATAAAACTGTTAAATTAAGTTCAAGTTATTTAACTTGAAAGCTGTTGGACATGAGATGGAGAAAGCATGGCTGCAAATCCAGCAAAGCTCTTTCCATAGCTGTACTTCAACGATTCCTCTGCTGCTTCATGGCTTTAACATTGCAATATAAACTTTTATATCAGATCATATTGCAAATAATCATGTACAGGTATGTTATCTCTATTTTGAATATGACAAACATGGAGATAGATTAAAGCCAATATAAAATGACCTTCCATGTACAAATTCTAGCATTTCATGGTGCACAGTTCGAGAATCTCCTTTATCTTGCATTTCCCCCATGTAGATAATATGAAGCTATTTTGGCAAATGAAATTTATCTAGGTCAGTAATCATTTTGAACAACTGAGTTGGTGTTAAACGAAGAGCTTAAAAGTACAAGTCCAATAATTTTTTGATAAGAATTATGGGTGATTTTGTCTGAGGAGATCAGTAAGAACATACCTTTTTATCAGACTCTTCAGACGCAGTTATGCAAATATTTCTACCATTCAATATAATCATAGTGAAAAACATAGAGAGCAAAAGATAGCTTGTACCAGGGATTCCCATTGTAACAGAAAGGTAATGACTACGTTATACAAACAAGATTATAAGAGTAGGCCATTTTATAGAGTGCATTAATGTGGGATAGAACGATTTGATCGACCGGCCTTGATAATTTCAGAGGTTTTCTGGGCGGATCTTTCTACCGTAAAGAATATAGTAAAATTTCTATCTATAAAAACAAACTACTAAAGTTTCTATCTATAAACAAGAAGAGCAAAAAAATAAATATAGGATCGGTTATTCCAAAGTATGTATTGGATTCAGCGCCTAAATTTGGCTTGTGGTCAACCCTGGGTGTGAAACAAATTTTCGAAGATGGTTATCTATTCAAAGTTGCTTTTCTGATATTAAGAAATATTTGATCATGAGCAATCACATTTTGGTGTCTAATGGGTTCACTTTAAGAGGTTTGGAAGGTCAAGTATCATTTTTTTCTTTTTTATGTATATACATGAAATACATAAGATTAATTGGAAGGTCATTTGATAAATGATGTTCTGTGTGCAACCAAAGTCTCAATAGACAAGTGACAACTTTATATTGAATGACCATCTACTTACATTAACTTTATATAGTATTAATATTTGAATATTATGTCCTAAGTGTTGATCCTTAGAATGCAGAAATAACTAAACAAAAAGTTAAATATATATAAAAATTACTCCCTCTCTATCTATCCGTCTCTACCTCTCCCTCTCCCTCTCTCTCTCCCTCCATCTTTCTATCATTCTCTCTATTCTCTCTTGTATATAAAGAGTGATTAAGTTCACGTGTTGTGTATCAATAGTTAGGTGTACATTCATAATGTGTAGACCATTTGATTACACTTTAAGTAGTGCAAACTTCATGTCTTCTTACCTAAAAATTGATGAGCAAGGTCCTTAGCGTATGATATTTGAAGCTTACAAGCATATAAATATATCTACATGGAGATGCATTGGCCAATTAGTAGTCGAAACATCAAGGAAGCTAACATAGGTTGACACCTAGTATGGTAGCTATACCTTGATAGCTCTAGGTCCAATGGTAATAGTTTTAATGAAATATTAAATAATTTGTAATTGACATGTATGTCTTCATCTTGATTTTTTAGTCACATATACACTATCCTTTAGTTCCTTTATCCTCTTATCCTTCTAAAGATAGAATACATTTGAGGGATCAAAACATAAAACAAAGGGATAATTAATGTGGATTCACACTTTTGCATTTGTAAGAAAACTTTGCATAACCACTTGGAAAGATGGGGCTAAGAATGAAACTATTCTCCAATAATCTCACTTTTCTCAAAATTTCTTTATGAAGTGCACTTTTCTTTTAGTGTAAAGTAGATTGAAAGGTTTTTGTGAGTTAATTTTAATGAGTTTTATATGTACATTAGTGATATCAATTACAACACCAACTAACCAAAATTGAGCATAGTTGTTGCTTTCTCATTGTGACTTCTTAGTAGTTGTGTTTTTATTCTATTCAAATTTTTTGTTACGAGTATTCTTTAGTACCTAGCCTTGTGTTTACTTGTAGTCATTTTGAATTCTAGTTGAGTTTATAAGCTTAAGAGGAGGGAATTTGTGCATTACCTTTGGATTTGTATGTTAAACTATTAGACTTCTATGAATAGTGCCATTGCGAGGTCTTTGAATAGAAATGGCACTATTCATAGAAGTCTAATAGTTTAAAGAGAGATAAAGTAGGAGAGAGCATAGGAGTTGAAATTTGGCTCTAGCTCAGGATGACCTACAAAACCTATTAAAACCTTCTACAAGAGCGTATGCAAGAATATGAGCTTGCTTGATATTAAGATCTATGAAATATGATGATGAGGTATTTACAAAGTGCAAAATAAAGATCAAGAAAAGAGAGATTGAGTTTCAATCAACTATTTTGTGTCAACAATCCAAAGATGACACATGTCTATGGGATCTATCTCTCTACCTATCTCTTTTTGTACTCTTTCTACGTCTCCCTTTATCTCTCTCTATATCTTTCCCGTATTCTCTTTTTTCCCTATCTCTCTTTGCCACTTTTCTCTCTCTCTCTCTCTCTATATATATATATATACATATACATTCTCCTTCAATGTTAATTTTTCTAATGGTATTTGACATGCCACCACTCATTTATAAGCAATTCCGCCAATTTTAAATGTTAAATATGACCAACATAATAAATATTAAATTATAAATATTAAATTTGTATATAATATATTTTTCTTTAACTATATATCTACTTTATATATTAAATCCCTATTGTAATTATATTTATTGCTATAAGACCAAACCCCTCTCTCTAATTAAGTCTTCTAAGTTCGTATAGATTAATTTAATTATTAGTCAATAGTCTTCTCTAAGTGGATTTCCAAGTCCACAAAGCATTGAAAATCCCGCCTCACACCATTAAAATGCCACTAAACCATTTCCAATCATCAGTTTTTCATTCACCGCTTCACATTACATCTTATAGTTGTAAGAAAATAAAATCAAATATGCATTATATATAAAATCTTGTGTCAAGCTCAATTTTGAGATCTAATTTTCATTTATCGTTTATTGTGATAGATTGAAGTAGAAATTGTAGGGAGATTGGCTTTGGTTCATCTCATTTTTATAATTTTTTTTGTATCAATAGGGTTTCATCATGCTTTTATTACTGATTCAGCCCATTCATTCTCTAGATTTTGGGTTGCTTCAATCTGCTATTGTGAACAATCGATCCTAGCTAGGTAGTTAGTTTGAGTCTTATGGTGCAGTAGTGGGGAATCTTGGACAATGGGTGAAATCCTGATCCAACAATATTGTGTGGGAAAAATGCTAATGCAGAGGTGGGAATGAATGGAATAAAATCGACTTTAAGATTTTATCTATAACCCAATTTTTCTAACCTAAAATCAACCCACCTTCATGTTTCACAAAACCATTCATTTAGTTTAGATTCTCTAAGGACCTTAAATATTTCTAAAGATAGCCCCTTTTTGGCTATGGACTTCAACTTCTTTTTCATTTTTAGAAAAACTTGTTACCTTGACTACACTTAATGATATCAAATTTCCACAATCCATATTGTATTTGAATTCAAAATTTCTGGATTTGATTGTGTATAAATTTTTGCATCAACGTTTTGGGTCACACTCCATAATCCATCATCAAGATGAAATGAGAGCATAAGGAGAAGAATGAGGACCTAATAAGGACCTCCATGATATAGAAAGAACCATCATACCTCAAGCACAGAGTAGTGTAAAATCTCCCCACCCCGCCACTTTCTCCGATAGTTGAATGAGGCATATGAGAAGAAGCCTACAATTTATAAAAGCTACTAATAATAATACTTGTGAGAAAATCTACTCAACGAAAGTTAATCAATCTCTACCACACATATAATTTCCTAACACCCCCACTCAAAAGCCCAAGATGTGGACTTAGTTGATTGTATCTTGGTTGCATTGAGTGCAACATTTTGGCACATTTTGATAGTCAATTTCAACAACATTTACTTCTTTTGATCCCATTTTCCAAGCTAAATTATTCCAAGCTTCTTCCACAAAAATACATTATCACCTTTGATTTGTAAGATGCATTACCCTTCACAAATGAATCATTTGATTACTTGCTAGTGTTCTACTCGATTTTTCCTTCTTCCTTTTCAATGAAAACACATTCTTTATTGAAGTTGTCCATTCCCTTTGGTCCATCCTTATCACTTCTGTAAAATAGGCTTTAAAACTTCTATAAGCTGATTGTCCAAATGTTCACAACCAAATGCAAGGATTCAACAAATAAATATTTAGGATGATGCTAAGCTCCATAAGACCAAAGCTACCATATCTTCATTATCCACATGTTTCTTATTGTTGACAAATGATCACATAGCTCTTTTAACCACAACAACCATTCGGAGATGGATCCTCCTTCATGGCTAAAAAAAATATCAGCAACAACTTTATAGTTCATAGCTGATCACACCCACACAACTAGCAACTTGATAACAAACACATCAACAAAAAAATGACAACCTGCTCATGATATGTGCAAAAAACCACCAAATATAGCATGATTTAACAAAAATTAGCTTCACTCATTCTCAAGACTCGCTGGAAAGTCTGTTGTATAGGGATGGGACTTTTGTTTCTCATTTCTTTCAGGTTCTATGTTCCAGTCAAAAGCATTGCTAGTCTTTCCAGAGACTTCTGGTAAGATTTGTCTTGCTTGCTTTGATGACTGTTCTATATTAGATATGGACCCTTTTCCATTTTACCCAATCAAAACAACAATTAGCTTCTAGGATATTCTAACAGTTTATCATAGTTTCTATACAATCCATTAGAGCTTGGAATTGTATGGTGGCTGAAAATTTTAGATATCCACTTTCAATTATGCATTCACCCTTGTTAGTTCTAACAGCCTCTGGGAAATTGGAAATGGGTTTAGTTTCCAACTAACAAAATTAATTAAATAGCAGTATCACTTAACTATAGAAGTAACAATGTGTTCAGCCTCAAAAGTGCAAAATTTGTGGTTCAAAATATTGACCCAAACTTAGAGAAATGCCCATCTAGATTCAAATCCCAGAGTTTTATTAGCTATAAATGTTTCAAAAGAAGAGTAACAATACAAAAAAACAAAAAAATCACTCATGATGGATTTTGTTAGTAAATTATACCACTAATCTTTCACACAATGCCAGATCTTCTCAATAAATTCTTTTGAGCTAGTGCTATACTAAAGGTAGATGGCATAATGAAAATAAAAGCATTATTACCATTAGGCTGAGAAGATTTCAGCTTGATGAACATGCATCAAGAATTCCATACATTGCAGGACTCCTCGATCCAGGGTTTCACCAATTCCAATACATATTTGAATTGGCTATGGCTTGAATGCAGCCCATGTACGTATGTAACACATATCTATATCCGTCTATAGACCAGGTAAGGTTGGAAACACATCAACTATAAAAGGTAGGAAATTCCAACCATAATACACCATTTTTTTTTAAAGATAATGAGAAAGAAATCCGCTGCACATAAAAAAAGAAGCAAAATGTGTAGCTTTTCTCAAAATTCTGCCATTGCATGGGATTATTTTTGAAGGATTTTCATCTACTTCTGAAGGGATTAAAAAGCTCATTCTAAAATATGGATTTTTTATTAGTATGTCATAACAAATAAGAGGGATGCTTTGGATTTTTATGTTTTATGCTATTTTCTTGTGTGTTTTTCTCTGTGGCTATATACACCAATGCATAGAAGTATACTTTAAGGACAAAAGGAAATCAACAAATTTGTTCAACATTTGACTCAAAATCAAGTACTATGGCACTTTATTATAATCAGAAGATATTAGGAGCAAAGTACACGAATGGGCCCAAGAAGAAACATGTCTAGTATGATTTTATGCATGAACTTGAGGACTTGGTCAACTTCCATAGCCATGGCCTCCAAAATTTGTTCTCCCACCATTCAATCCATAGTCTGTTGCAATCTCTCCTTGCATAGGGTTGTTTTGCTACTTCGTATGCTTTGGTAATGGAGGCATTTCTGGAGCATGACTACCATCTTGGTAGTGCATAGTGATAAACAAAAGAATGGATATGGAATAAATCAAAACACATAAAATATATAAACACAAACACAACAATTTTTCCAGTGCATGCTGCTACACACAATTTCTATTCACCCTTAAATCAATTACATCATGCCTCTTTTATAGAGGATTTAAATGATTCAAGAAAATTCTAGATTGAAATTGGATTCAATAATTTTGGCATAAATATTTGCATGCATTTTTGATTGAATCAGTTTCTAAATGTGGTCTTTAAGAAACTGTAGTAGTATCAGAATTCACAGGAGAAATTACTTTCCAACACTCCCCTTTAATTTCGACCACAAATTCTTTCAACTTTGCAACCAAGTCTTCAGACTCACCCAAATTCTTTTCTTCATGATACTTTCAAATTATCTTCAATATTTGAGGATCTCTCTTGAACTCTTCATGAGATGCTACGGTAGTCCTTCAAACATTGAGTTATCTCGCTATCTTTAGCTTTCCACTTTTCATCATGTCTTGTCAAACCTTCAACCCTTTGTTGATCACTATCATTTTTCACATATGAATATTTATATTTAAACAAACTTTTCAACATACTTGTCAACTTTTTCCAATTTGATCCAAAACTCCAACCATAGTTCAACTGCATGCATTATGTCATAGATTCAATCTTTCAATTTCTTTGCCAACACTTCTTTTCTAAATGATTTCTCAAACCACAAATAGCACATAGATGTAGATCCCAACATGTATCTTTTATATGACCTTCCCTATTACAATGAGAACACTGAATACAATGCATTTTTGGAACAAATTTGCTAGATCATCTAAAATTTCCTTTACCTGTAGTATATCCGAGACCTTCATATTTTGGCCTCGTAACTGGTTCAATTGGTTCTTTTATTCCTTGTGCATTCTTTCCTAATCCTTCACCTTTATAACCCATTCTTTGTATTAATCTCAAACCAACAGTTTTTTCATGACAATTATTAAGATTTACATTATCATCTTCACATTCTTCTTCTATACATTCTTCATCAAAAACAATATTTGCCATCACACAAACTACTTGATTTATCAACAATACAGATCTTCAATACCACAAGCAACATCACTTACCAATGGCTTTGTCCTTAAACATTTATTTTCTTTTTTCAACTTTGATAATTCTTCCTTCTATAAATAATTTTCTTCTTCTAACAATTTTAGTTTTTCCTCAAAATATTCATTATTTTTCTTCATCTCATCAAAGAAATTTAGTTTTTCTTCTAGTTCTTCATTCTTTCTTTTAACATTACTCAATTCCTTTTCAAGATTATCAATTTCACATAAAGACTCATATTTCTCCTTTATCAACTCCTTTATTCTTTTCATAAATTTAGAATTATCATTTTTAGTTTTCATCAATTCGTCCTCCAAAACTTCATTTTCTTTCTTAACACGTTTACCAATTTTACCCATTGAAAAAAATATTTAAACTCACCCAAGTATACTTTCACTTTGATTCTGCTACAACGATTTCTCTGTGTTTCTTTTCGGTAGAGCCTCCACTCTTCTTACCACAGTTTCTCCTTTGCCACTAATCCACCTAACAACTACGACTGTATATTTGAAACCCTTGCTGCAATCTACCTTGGCTCTTAATTAAATATTCAATTGACATTTGCAATGAACATAACTGTGATTCTGCAATCCTTTAACAAAACAATGACATTTTAATAGCTACAACTTTAGCATAGAAAACAACAAGCTGATTTACCTTTGATAGCTATGAACACCTTTGCAGTATTATATTTTCTATTTTCCAGCAACTATAGGAAACATATGTCCTTTTTTAATTTTCTGCATCTTCCTTTAGTAGGTTCCAAACCCCTGATTAGCAATAGCAATAAATATTCTATAATTTGCAAACTAATTTCTTTTTGAATGTTACATTAAATCTGACAGCTACAAACTTATTTTGGATATCTTCACTAGCATGGGCTTAGCAACATTTGATTTTTGGTAGTGATTTAAACCTTTAGTCTCCTTTACAGCGATCTCTTTGATCTTGCTATAGCTTATAAAAAACAACAAACACTTTGAACCAAATCTGAATACCTCATTATTGTCCAGATCTCCATAGTTTTATTTTTGCGCTCCACGTTGAATAATGGTGATGGCTTACACAACTTATTTTTATTAAATAATGCAATCACCACGACTGCAACTTCTACATATCATGCAGTCCAACACCGATCTTTATTCAAAAACCTCTTTTGACTATTTGGTGACTTCTTATTCCTTTAATTTATGGCTTTGATCTTTTGTTAACACTCAACTTCTTAACCTAGATCTGATACCAATTTGATAAACAAAATAATGGATATGGAATAAATCAAAACACATAAAACAGATAAACACAAACACAACAATTTTCCCAATGCATGTTGCTGCACACAATTTCTATTCACCCTTAAATCAATTACATCATGCCTCTTTTATAGAAGATTTAAACGATTCAAGAAAATTTTAGACTGGCAGTGGATTCAATAATTTTGACATAAATATTTGCATGCATTCTTGATTGAATCGGTTTCTAAATGTGGTATTTAACAAACTGCAGTAATATCATAATTCATAGGAGAAATTACTTTCCAACACATAGATGGATTAAAACCCATGTATGTCCCTTGTGGAGGTAGTTGCAATGGCTAATGAGGGCGCAACATGAGACACAGAAAATAACCCACAAATAAGAGAATAATTTTATTATTCAAAAAATGGAGCTTCTTACATGCAGAGGATCTCAAATCCCCAAGTTCTACAACACATGCAAGCTACAGAAAGCTACATAATAACCCTTTCGCAATATGCGAGCTTGTCCAAAAAAAGTTACCCAAAAATATTAGAAACCCACCCATAAATAGAGCTCCTCTTTAGTTTGGAGCCAAAACAACATTAAAATTTGAGTTTAGGTGGTTTGGCACCCAAAATTACAACTTGAAGTTCAAATTTCAAAAGAACATTTGCAATTGTATCTTCTAGAAAGTGCTTCA
>VDFB02005309.1:21594-40427 GCA_007258455.2 Sequoia sempervirens
GAAAGGTCTCAAAGTCAAGATCGCGGCTCAAGATATGCTACGCCAATTTTGGCAAGTTTCTGGGCCATTCCGGAAGCTCTAAGTGCCTCAAATCCAACTCAAAAAATTTTCAGGTGCAAATCTGGGAAACTAAAACTGCAATATCTTTCAACCCAGGAATAGAAAATAAAAACCATAAATTGAGAATTTCATTATGACAAAAAGGGTATCCAAAAATGTAAAAACATATGAAAAATGATAAACTTGAAATTTAACTATTTTTGGGTGATGCAAGATTGCCCTTACACCATTGGATGCTCCTGCATTAATGGCATACTTGGTGGTACCTGCCCCAAATCACTTTGTAAATGAGAAAAGGGGACTACCCTGTCTTGATGCATATATCCTTCCTTTGGTCCTGGAATTGTTGATGTCCCCTCATGATCCAAGACTGAAAATCCTGCAGTATATCTTATGTGACAATAATCTTGTGTCTAGAGAATAACTGGAGTTTGCATAGGGATTTTTTGATTGTTTTCCCGCTTGCTAGCTTGAAATGTCACTTCATTGATAGCAGGACCAAATCTTGGATCAAAATGAGGATTCAACTATTTAAGTTGTCCTTCTAGTGGAATAGGATATGAGTGTGAAAATGGGTAATTCGAAAAAGGTGGATTTGCAAGTGGAGGTGGTGGAGGCCTTTGCAGTAAAGTTTGGTATGGTAGATTACATTGATGAAATCCATCATTATTTTTCTTGCTATTGAGAATAATGCTTTCCTATTTCAAAATGCATTTGGTGTATTTCTGCTTGGGGTTATCCTTGATAGTTATCTTGAAGAGACTAACTGGGATGCTTTTCAGAAACTTGATTCTGTAGCTAACTCTATTGCTGTGAGATATCACTAGTATTTACTTGATTATTACAATGCTCTGATTATTGTTGATCTTGGCACCTTCCTCCCAAAATTGACGCTTGAGATTGATTATGTAATAATCAAGTAATCCACTAGACTGAATGAATAGAGGTAACTTTTCTAGCAGGGATGATGCTTGCGACACTGCCATTCCTATATACTAAATATCTTGAAGTTTCCTTTCAGGTAGCAATGTGGCTATAACATAGTTTGAAGTTTCCTTTCAGATAGACTTCGGGTCTACACTGTTAATTTTATAGTTTGATAGATATTTTGGGCCTATGTTAGTGAAAGCTTGTTTTATTATTTGTTATTATGTGAGCCGTCATTTTTTTCTCTCCTACCTACTGTTTTGTTCAAACTACTGAGTGCTGTTTCTCTTATCCTAATTTTTTTTTTAATACCAAAATATTTTTGAAAACTAGTCATAGGAGGTGTCAACAAAAGAACAAGAATAATGTAGTAGTTGTTATGATCTTAATATGATATATTTCTAAATATATATTAAATATTCGTAACTTGGATAAGCATTTGTGACATGTTTTACCCCAACATAAATATTACTTAATATACTAATACCCCTTAATTAAGATGAAGGGGTATGTCCCTTTATAGTTTAGAGTATAAATAAGGAAAAAAACTCTCTCCCATATTATCATACCATATAATATTGAATTCATATGTTATTATCTGATTATTAAAGGTCACCCCATTGAAATGGTTTGCTACATTTGTTATTTTTAGAAATATTTTCAAGAAATATGTTAACAAATGGTATCATATCTATGATTTGAGTGATTTGTTTTTGTTTCCACCATAACTTCCAACCCAGTGCGAATTTGGATCTGATTTGTTTTGCGTTTTGAGGTGTGCATTAGATAAGCTCTCATAAAAAAAATCAGACTTTGAAGGTAAGATTTCTAAACTTATTAAGATTTTACTTTCTTTCATTAATTTGCTTTATATGCTGAAATTTTAGGAATTAAAAATAAATAAATTATATTTTTAAAAATCTTATAAAAAATTAGGTAGGATTAGTTGTTTGTAATTTACTATCAGAAATAAAATAAATCCTTTAATTTAATGGTCAAAGTTTAGTCGAAAATTTCATTAATTTGTTCTCTAGACTACAAATTTTGATTTTTTTTTTAAATCATATTTTTGAAAAGATTATTAAAAATTAGGTAGGGTTAGTTCTTTGAAATTTATTTTTAGACATAAAATATATTCCTTGATCTAGTGATCTAAGTTTCATCCAAACTAAAACATTAAATTCTCTTTCACACCAAATACTTTCCTACCTTAATATTTCTTAAATAAAAAATTAACTAAAACCATGTGTCATCTTTAGGATTAGAGGATCTTTCTACACATATGAAATTTAAAGACCCATTTTATTTTCCACCACCTAAAATTGAGGAAAGAATTCCCAAGGGCATGAAGCAACGATACATTTCATTAAAGATAAATTGTTTGACCCATTTGTAAAATCCTTAAATGAGGGTTTAGATAGGTTTATGAAATATTTTTTAAGAATTAAAGTCCCAATAAAAATACCAAGGTGGGTACAACCTGTAGAGAAGGGGGATTCATGGCTCACGAGTTCTCTTCATTTAGAGAGCCTCATAGAGGGAACTACCCTAAACTACCTCAAGGAATAGTCTGAGAGTTCTAGAATCAGAAAGAGCAAGTCACGAAGATTCTTTGGGAAAACTAGCAAGCTCTTGGCTAAAGGATGGCAACACGGGTCTAGGATGATAGCGTGCCATGTTGGCATCTCTCTAGTGCACTGGCATCCATATGGACCAAAAAGCAAGTTTATCACAGAAAATAGCTAAATGACTGCTAGCAATTTGATTACTAAGAACTTATAGAATGCGATAAAGTAACAAAATATAATAGAACTGAAATAAAGTGAAATAGATGATAAAGAGATTAAAAGATAGAAAGGAAATGCTCACAACCACATAAGTGAAGAAGCCTCCAACACGTGAATGTCTTCAATACCTACATGCATAAGATTTGGAGAAAGTGTTGGGGCTATATAGGGGTTTTCCTCAGTCAAACCCCCATTTTGGTGTTCCCACCTCCATTGACAACTAGATAGATAAAGAGATATGAATCAAAATGGATAAAGCGTGTGGTGAAAGCAAAAACCGCTTCAAGAGTGGAACCCGCACGACCAAGTATGAGTGATAAAAGCAATCCCCGCTTGAGGAGGAGAACCTGTATCACAAAGTATAAGTGATAAAAGCAATCCCTACTCGAGGAGGAGAACCCGTATCACAAAATGAGAGTGATAAAAGAAATCCCTACTTGAGGAGGAGAACCTATATCACAAAGTAGAGATGCAATAGAAAGGGGATATGGAATCCTAGGATGCTCACAAGGACAAGGTGAGGGAGATAGAGCTGCAAGGCTTAAGGAAGCCAAATGGAGAGAGCAAAAGAGCTGCAAGATCCAAGAGTGTTGTAAAGATGTGAGAGCTTGAAGCCACTGTAGCAAGCTATATGAAGTTGTACAAGCAAGATAGCAAGAGAGAAAATGCTAGAGCCAAGGTTGGAAAGAAGGTAGAAGCTGGAATGAAGCTAGAGGCACTTAGAAGGATCCATAAGATTGAAAAGATAGCATTTAAAGAGATAAAAGAAGCTTCCTGGGCGGTTACAAGGAATATCGAGTTGTTACCACCCAAAAAACTTGTTGACAAGTGGCAAGCATGCACAAAAATAGTCGTTTGAATGTTGAAATGTCGCAGGATGCTAGCATGGCATGCAGATGTTAGCATGGCACGTAGATGTCTATGTGGTGTGCTAGTGTCCGAACACGTCACACTACAAAATGACAAGAACAAGAAAAGCACAAGATTTAATGTAAAGCTGACACGTGAGGGTAGCTGCTGAAAAGGGGTTCTAAGCATCCTAAGAGGGGAAGAAAGGATGATGCAGGGGCTAAAATGAGCCTACACAAGTTCTAAGGGAGTGGACACTAAAGGGGATACAAGAATGCATGTGAAATTGCAAGGGGTACAATTTTATGCCATTACATTTTCCCCCACTTTAGCGAGCATATGAATCTACACTAATATGCATGCTAAAGGAAATCTACTAGACATAAATAACATCATAATGCCAAAAGGATACTGTAGAGGAAGTTGATAACTCTTCAAACTACAAAAGCATGCCCCCAAGTTGAAGACCTGCAAAACAAATGCAGTAAACAAGAAAAACCTACACTAGACAACAATGCTTTTGATAAAGGAAAAAATGAGTTTTATAGGGACCCAAAACCAGGAAGTTTATAGGAAAAAGAAAGATACAACATTACAGTCCACAAAAAACAAAAAGGCTGCCCAACAAAAAAAAACCAAGAGAAGACCGTAGCCAACAACCAAAAGCCAACAAAGGCTAGTAAAAAAAACCAGTACAAAATAAGCTAACTTAAAGACTTTAAAGTATCAGCAACCTCAACTTCAAGGTTGCTCATATCCTGGGTGCCCTTTTTCAGAGCTTGAATCTCCAGAGGCATCGAATCAACCTTTCTCTTTAGGTGAGCTCTCATCCTCTTCAAGATGCTAGCATCCTTAGTCCTGCTTTTTTCCTTATCCGCGTCCAGATCCACCACTAGTGAACCCATTTGGAGATTGTCTGTTCTCTCAACCATAGTGGTCATGATAGTGGCATTGTGTTAAGCAATTCTATGGTTCTGCTCCATGATTTTTTTCATAGTGTCCCTGATTTTGCTCATTTCTCCCTCTAGAAACTTCATCTTATCCTCATAATCCTTCTTCATCCTATTCGTGATCTCAATGTTTCATTGAAGGCTCTCAACCATCGACCTAATATTCTCCTTAGTGCACACAACCTCAACAATATTATGGGTAGCGCCAATAGCTTTCAATTCTTCCAATTTACTAGTAAAAGCCCTATTTTTTAAGCTAAGGTCCTTTATCTCATGAAAAACCCATCTCATAATCCTAAAATAATCCACAGCCCCATTTCTAGCAATAGCTAAAATGTCATCAAGATACTCCCGGTCGGGCTTAAAATAGTGGTCTTCAGGGTTAAGATTACTAGGGAATCTATGTCTATTTTCTCTATTTGTGGGAGGTTGAGAAGTGTAGGACTCCTCAATAGATTTGGGGGCTTCACTTTTATCCTCTGGGGAGTCCTCGAAATAGGAGACCAACTTGTTCCCACTTTTTTAGCCACATACTTTCTTAGTGGGGTTTTCTTACCCGATTTCTTAGGGGAAGGAGGGTCTTCCTCTTTCCAAATAGAATCCTGGTTGTCTTTTTCCTCAAACATGCTAACATTAGTATCATAATCTTTAGAGGCCAAAGCCAAGATAGGATTCGACAAAGCCAACATGTTTTTAAAATGTTCATAAATAAGCTGAATGAGGCCAGTATGCAAGATAGGGTATTTCCTAGGACTCTTTTTATGATATTCCATACTATTACTCAAGGAGCAGCACAAATAGTGAGGGAAAGAAACCCTAACCTTATGGAGAAAATGATTGAGGAGGGAAAAATGGTAGCCATAGACTCTGGTAAATCTGCTATCCAGTGTTATGTATTCCATTATAATTCTGAGAGCTTTCCTCCATAATGCCTTGATAGAATCAACACCAAAATAGCCGCTGGAAATTTTGATCAACTTGTTCTTTTCCTTATCTTTTTTGGGAAACTTAATGACAGCCTCATCAGAAAAATTTCTGTCACAAAAGAACTTCATCCCTTTCGTCGAAAGACCAGTGACCTCCCCATTGAGATTCTCGTCCACACTGAACTTCTTGCCAAAGAGAACAATTTCTCCATTCCTCCAATATTTAGCAAAATACGTAGTGGCTTTTAGCTCTGGGCTGTGAAGCTTCTCAATGAATGGGAGAAGCCCACCACGCTCTATTTGCCTCCATACCTTCGGGTTTTGCTTATGCATTTCATATTTGGTCGGCTCAACTCTTTTCCTGCTTCCCCCCATTATCTCATTCACCTTACTTGCAATGCTAGCATAGCTAATACCCTGAATCAAAATGCACCAGCTGAACCAAAACACCCACAATACGTGTCGGTTCTTACATCTAGTAGAGTTAATAATTGTGGCCCCATCAAATCTATTGATGACTCTATACTTGGCCTTATTCTCCATCATCGCAAAAAGTGGCAACTTTCCCATGGATGCTATCATACTCAATCAAGGCTCTAACATCAACTCCCAACTCATTGAGGTTCTACCACGTATTAAACCCTTTTTGTTTAGCTCCCTCATTAGCAAAAAAGTCGGCGACATTGTTGGCTTCCCTAAAGGCATGAGTAACTCTAACTTTATCAAACTTAGATAAAAGAGCCTTAGCATCTTTGATCCAACATTTTATGGACCATGAGGGAGTGGATTTTCCTAGAATGCAATCAATAATGTTTTTCGAATCACCCCCTAACCAAATATTTTTAACTTCCATCCGAAAAGCAAGGTCAATGACTTGAAAATCCCCTATGGCTTTGGCCACAATGTTAGATTGTGTACCTAAGGAGATGGCCATCGCCACAACAAGCTTACCATTATAATCCCTTATCACTCCCCCACTTCTATCCAAACCTGGGTTGCCCTTAGCCGCCCCATCAAAGTTTTCTTTTGACCAACCTCTAGGCGGATGACTCCAACACATTCCTTCCTGATCCGTTTTAGTAGGTTTTGAGGCCTTAGACACATCATTTTTGATATTCTAGTCCTTAGCCATCTTGAGGTCATAGGACGAACAGATTATAGCTTCCCTATTATTCTCTTAATGGGGAATGATATTAAAGTTTTCCATAATTAATCTGAAAGTTCTCATACACAATATTCTCTGATGTTTCCTTCTCCCTAAAGATTTTGTTATTTCATTCCTTCCACACTCCCCAAGCTACATAAGGGAATGTAAAAGCCCAAAGTATTTGAATAGAAGGATTCAGAGAAGGAGAATTCCATTGGATGAAAAATTTCTCAATAGAATAAGGAAAAACCCATGAAAAGTTCCAAAGAGCTAGAAATCTACCCCAAATTGCAGCCACAAACGAATAATGAAGAAATTAAGTGTTTTGCAGTTTTTGCCTCTTCCTTACACAGGTACTTGCCCCAAATCACTTTGTAAATGAGAAAAGGGGACTACCTTGTCTTGATGCATATATCCTTCCTTTGGTCCTGGAATTGTTGATGCCCCCTCATGATCCAAGACTAAAAATCCTGCAGTATATCTTATGCGACAATAATCTTGTGTCTGGACAATAATTGGAGTTTGCATAGGGATTTTTTGATTGTTTTCCCACGTGCTAGCTTGAAATGTCACTTCATTGATAGCAGGACCAAATCTTGGATCAAAATAAGGATTCAACTGCCAAAGTTGTCCTTCTAGTGGAATAGGCTATGAGTGTGAAAATGGGTAATTTGAAAAAGGTGGATTTGCAAGTGAAGGTGGTGGAGGCCTTTGCAGAAATGTTTGGGATGGTAGATTACATTGATGAAATCCATCAACTCTTTTTTCTTGCTATTGAGAATAATGGTTTCCCATTTCAAAGTGCATTTGGTGTATTTCAGCTTGGGGTTATCCTTGATAGTTATCTTGAAGAGACTAACTGGGATGCTTTTCAAAAACTTGATTCTATAGCTAACTTTGTTGCTATGCGATAGCACTAGTATTTACTTGATTATTACAATGCTCTGACTATTGTTGATCTTGGCACCTGCCTCCCAAAAATTGACGCTTGAGATTGATTCTATTGATATTGCTTTTCAAGAGGAGATACTTGTTGGGAAAATAAACCCAACTATAGTGGGCAAAGAATGAAAACACAGACCAAAGAGACAACAAGACAAAGAGGTAGAATATTTTCTATTTCATTCATTCACAAAAATATTACATTAAAAAAGATTACACAAAAATCAGAGCTAAAGCTCTGTATATACTTCATACAAAATCTGCACAAATTCTGGCGCACTTGAGTTTTCTGTGTGTTGTTGTGTGCTAGAGATATTCTGGAGCATTGAAGTAAAGCTCTCTGTCAATTTCTTCTGATGTTGCAAATTCTCCTAAACATCCCCTTTCCCATTTTGCTGAACATTCCTTCTTGTCTGTTGCTGCAAAATCTAATTGTCTCTTCTATAGAAAAAAAAACATTCTATTCTTCCTTTTGTCTTACTTGCCTTTCCAAAAAAATACTGCCGCCGAATTCAAATTGAACCACCACAATTAATTTGCTGCTAAATCATTAACTGGCCAACAAGATTGTTAGACATGGTAGAGGGGTTGGAGGATCCCAACAGATCTCATCTGATAGTGCATTAAATGCACTTTCCCATTGCTGCTCAAAATTAGATATTCCAACAATACTACCTGTAATAATGGCAATCCACTAGACTGAATGAATAGAGGTAACTTTTCTAGCAGGGATGATGCTTGTGACACTGCCAGTCCTGTTTACTAAATATCTTGAAGTTTCCTTTCAGTTAGCAATGTGGCTATATTAACATGGTTTGAAGTTGCCCTTCAGATAGATTTGGGGTCTACACTATTAATTTTACAGTTTGATAGAAATTTTGGGTCTATGTTGTTAATGAAAGCTTGTATTATTATTGTTATTATGTGAGCTGTCATTTTTTTCTCTCCTACCTACTATTTTGTTCAAAATACTGAGTGTTGTTTCTCTTATCCTATTTTTTTTTTAATATCAAAATATTTTTGAAAACTAGTCATAGGAGGTGTCAACAAAAGAACAAGAATAATGTAGTAGTTGTTATGATCTTAATATGATTTATTTCTAAATATATATTATAATTTCTCAAGGATAAGCATTTGTGGCATGTTTGACCCCAACATAAATATTACTTAATACACTAATTATACCCCTTAATTAAGATGAAGAGGTATGTCCCTACATAGTTTAGACTAGTACAAACAAGGAAATAACTCTCTCCCATATTATCATACCATATAATATTGAATTCATATGTTATTATCTGATCATTGAAGGTCACCCCCTTGAAATGGTCTGCTATAGTTTTTAGTTTTAGAAACATTTTCAAGAAATATCTTAACAAATGGTATCATATCTACAATTTGAGTGATTTGTTTTTGTTTCCTCCATAACTTCCAAACCAGTGCAATGTTGGATCTGATTTGTTTTGTGTTTTGAGGTGTACATTAGATAAGCTCTCATAAAAAATTTCAGACTTTGAAAGTAAGATTTCTAGAAACTTATTTAGATTTTACTTTTTTTCATTAATTTTCTTTATAGGCCAAAATTTTAGGAATTAAAAAATATAAATTATATTTTTAAAAATATTATTCAAAATTAGGTAGGGTTAGTTTGTAATTTACTATCAGAAATAAAATAAATCCTTTAATTTAATGGTCGAAATTTAGTAAAATTTCATTAATTTGCTCTCTAGGCTGCAAATTTTGATTTTCTTTTTAAATCATATTTTTGAAAAGATTATTTAAAATTAGGTAGGGTTAATTATTTTAAATTTATTTTTAGACATAAATATATTTCTTAATATAGTGATCTAAGTTTCACACAAACTAAAACATCAAATTCTCTTTCACACCAAATACTTTCCTACCTTAATATTTCTTAAAATAAAAAATTAACTAAAACCATGTTATCTTTAGGATTAGAGGATCTTTCTACACATACGAAATTTAAAGACCCATTTTATTTTCCACCACCTAAAATTGAGGAAAGAATTCCACAAGGGCATGAAACAAAGATACATTTCATTAAAGATAAATTGTTTGACCCATTTGTAAAATCCTTAAATGAGGGTTTAGATAGGTTTACAAAATATTTTTTAGAATTAAAGTCCCAACAAAACTACCAAGGTGGGTACAACCCTAATAAACCAAATCAAGGGATAAGAGAACCTTTTTGAGGTTAACAATTATACCTACCAAGAATAAACATGTTCATACATTTGATGGTAGAAATGTAATTTCCTGGATAAGCCTCATATAACATCATTTTAAACTTCACAATATACCAAATAATCCATGGTTGAGATAGCTTTACTATATTTAGAATTAGGGCCTCACTAATGGTACCAATGGAAGATGAGTGATATACAAGGACAATTGTTCAGTTGGTAAGAATTTAGTAAAGAATTAACAAACTTCTATGAGCAACCATGCATTGAAAACTATTTTACTCAACTATTTAAAAAATAATAATTAAGGTCTTTATTTGAATATAATATTGAGCATTTGAGATTGACACTTACAACTCCTGAGGTGACACCTTACAAAAGGCTACAATTATACATCAATGGACTTAATGACCAAATTCAACATGATGTTTGTTTGATGGAACCTTGCTATGCAACAAGAATTACATATTGATAAATAAAAATCCACCAAAGATGAAATCAAGAGAGTAACTAATAAAAATGTCACTAATTCTACTGAAAAAACATTAAAAAATTATTTAAACTAAGAGAAATTAGTAAGCTTTCTCCTATAAGAGATTGAGAAGAGGGAGAAATACCTACAAAAGAACCAAACATAAAGCTTAAGAATGAAGATTCCAAGGAAAAAGAAATCATTATTATCCCTCTACATACATTGAATGAAACAAATGTACCACAAAAATTTAAAATAATTGGTAATATAAAAAAATGTGAGTGTTAGTGGATATTGGTGTGCACATAACTTTATCGATAGAAGATTAGCTAAAGAACTCAATTCTTTTGTTTATCTTGTCTCTAATTTTCAAGTCATGATAGTTGATGGGAGATAATTACCTTGTGGTGGTAAATATCATCATATAAAACTCTCAATGGGAAATTATCAACTAGATTTAGAAATGTTTGCTATCCCTATTAGGGGAGTGGATGTAGTTTTAGGTGCACAATGACTTAAATAATTAGGAATGTTATCTTTCAATTTTCAAGACTTATCCATGGATTTTAGAATTCATGGGAAAAAGTTTGAACTTATGAGAATAAAATCACCACCAAGTCAAATCATTAGCTCCCAGCGAATGGAGAAATTACTCAAGAAAGATTCTTATAATATAGAGGCATAATTACATTTTATAGAAACAAAAGATATGATAACTCAAAATAAAACGAAAATTCAAGAGATTATTCAACACCATCAATAAGTATTTCAAGAATCCAAGAATGTACCTTTAATTGGAGACATTGAATTAATACTAAAAAGAATTGTTCATCCCAAAAAATTCTTATTTATCTCCTATGCTTTTTCTTAACAAAAGGGATGATCCATTGAGAATGTGCTCACATTACAAGAAACTAAACAAAATCACTAATAAATATAAGTTTCATATTCCTACTAATAAAGAATTGGAAGAAAAAAAATCTATGGAAAAAGTCCAAATATGTCTTTAGGGTCAAACAAGTAGAATGCTCAAGACATTTGGTTTCACTTAAAGGTGTTCATATGGACCCTAAGAAGAGAGGATTTTTGGGTCTAACAAGATACTATAGAAGATTTTTTCAAGAGAGGATTTTTGGGTCTAACAAGATACTATAGAAGATTTTTTCATACTTATCATCCTATAAAGAAAAACTTCTTTTGGGAAGGTATTAAAGTGAATATCATTTTTTTTTGGGTAGAATGTTTGATATGCCAAAAAAATAGAAGGGAAATAATAAAGACTCTAGGCCTCTTATGAATATTAGGCATTCCAATACAACACTGGCCAAAAATATTAATGTACTTCATTATGGGGCTACCAAAGATAAACAATATTGATGTAATATGGCTTGTGGTGGATAAAATAATTAATAATGCATATTTTTGTTGACTCTCTCATCTATTTTCCACTAACATTATAGAAAAAGTATTCATAAAAAATATGCAAAAATTTAATGGAATTTCCAAAATCAGATTGGAAAATAAACCCAACTCAAAATTTCTAATCAAGTGGAAGAAATTTCTAGTTGAAGATGCAAAATGGAATGATAAATGATTCATATGAAATATTTGATTTGCTAAGCATTGAGGGCAATTCTTTTCTGAAGGAGGAGGGAATTTTATGATCCTAATATGATATATTCCTAAGAATAAGCACTTGTGGTATGCTTAAACCTAACATAAATATTAGTTAATACACTAATACCCCTTAATTAGGATGTAAGAGGTATGTTGGGCTGCATAGTTTAGCCTATAAATAAAGAAATTAAATCTCTCCCATATTATCATATCATACAATATTGAATTCATATGTTATTATTTGATTTTTGGAGGTCACCCCCTTGAAGTGATGCTATATTATGATTTTTATAAATATTTTCAAGAAATATCTTAATATTAGCAACATGCAAAGTTATAGGAAGAAGAAACTTTAGCACGAGTTATGGTTGCAAGCGTGTTAGTAAAAAATGAAAGGAAAATCCATACTATTTTTTTTTATTATGTGAAAATTCTTTAAATACCATAATATCCATAATGCATCTCTAGTAAAAGTTTATTTCAACTTAAATTTTGCAGGCTTATGTTGTGAAAATATTTTAGGTTTTCCAAAAGTAACATTAAAGGCAGTGGTGCCAAAGTGTTAAGAAGGGGCTGGAGTTTTCTCTTCCCATCATAATCTTCAATCAAAACCAATTGTAATTTCTATCCTCCATCATTTAATCTCCTCACTGCTATTTAATTATTTATTTATTTATTTTTCTTTCAATCAATGTTCAATCATTGTACAGTCTAAGAGGACAAATCTCTTTGATCCATATGTCTAGAGTTCTCTCCTCCTTTATTTTTACTACTATTTATGGCTTAGAAATTTGGTTCTCTCACCAAGTTTGTTGTAGGATGGCTATCTCAAAGAGCATTGATGGGCTCAACTTTTCTAAATATGTAATGTTCCAGTGGTTTGGGTTTCAGGACTCATTAAGACTTGCATATATTGGTTTGAAGTTTAGAATGTTTTGTCCACCCTTGGGGTGGTTACTATGGAAAATTGTGTTGTTGTTTTGTGGATGGCCTATTGGCTTGCTCTACTAGCCATGAGGTATGTATTGATAGTGGTTTGGATTTTAGGGTCCATTAAAATTTGCACATGTAATGGTTTGAAGGTCAGGTAGTCTTGTCCACCCTTTGGGTGGTTGCTCTTGTTGGCTGCTATTTTGTAGCTTTGTTGTTGTTGGGTTGTTGTCTTGTTTGCAGCTCTGTGTGTGGCTTGTAGGCCTATTCTATTGGCTAGAAGCTTGTTCTATTTTTGATGTTTTGTTTTGGTTTGTCTTGCTATATATGTGAAATGTTTCAAGTTGATGTATGGGATCTATTGGTGTGAATGGGTTTATTTCCTAACTAGTTAATAGTCAGGACCTATTCACATTATTATAATTTTATTGAGGAGTTAAGCATCCTAGTTGTCTTTTCTAGAAGTTAGTTATAATGGGGCCGTGTCTCATTATTTGCTTTTAGTTATCTAGATATTTAATAATTCTTTCACAAATTTAATATTTTTCATTAAGGGTTTAATGCATATGTCCTAGGTTGTTATGACTTAGTTGTCTCATGTGATAGGATTAAGACACTTGTCATATCTTGTCTAATCCTATCTCACTCATTTCCTATATAAGCAAGGCTTCATATGTATATTGCATCAATCCAAGAAACTAATTTGAGTGTTGTGTAAGTCCAATATATCATTACAATCTTAAGTATTGCATATTGGCCACATCTTACATCCATTGTTGCAATTTTCTATTCTTTCTTTTCCCTCTTATAGAAGGTTGTTGGTTTTTGCAGATGATCCTAGAGGCTTGAGTCCTTGAGTGACTCAAACATGTTGTATGAGTTGTATCTCAACTCCTACATGGTATCAAAGCTTTAGAGTTGCAAAACCCCTTCTCAGATCTGAGGGTGATTTGAGCTTGAGCTTTTGCAAGGAGCATATTGGATTAAAAAATGTCATATATATTTTTCCTCATATATTTTCGAGAAAAATGATTTCTAGGTTTTTTTCAAAACCACAAAATAACATCTGGGTATCTACTAGATTTTGTAGATAGTGAGTAGATTTTGTAGAAATGCCTATCAAATAGCCCAGTGTAGTTATTTTTCCTATAGGTGAAGTTTACTTCTTTTTACCAAATCACTTGTTCTGGTTTTTGGATTCAAAAATGCTTTTTGGGTTTTGTTGGTAGCATCAAAATATTGTCTAGGTATCCATTAGTTTTTGCATAGATCCAATTTTTTTTCTCTAAAGTCAAATCAAAAGGGTCATGTCTGCTAACTGTCAACTGAAAAAATTTACCCTTTGTTTTTTAAAATCATCTTTTCGCTATGATGTCTGTTTTTGGCAAACAAGATATCGACGAAAAGCTAGTTTTGAGCACTTCACAGTGTTGTAGGATATTTTTTAGATTTCATTCTCTACATAGATCTAAGGTCATTTTTATTCATGAAGGAAAATGTGAACATTAATCTGTGCATGCATTAGGTTTGCATTTTCTCTACACTTCATTTCAATTCCAGATCTTTTTTCAATCAAATTTGCTTCATAGATTCGAGGGTTGCACGATATAGTGGGTGTTCCAATGTTCCTTAGCATTGGGTCTGTTATTGCATTATCATGATTCCAACTTGATTCCTTGAGTGACTCTAATATGGTTTCTAGCAAACAAAAAATTATCTTTCCTTTAGTTGCTAAATTAAGGATTCTAGTGTTACTTCACAATGTGCTTCTAGTGCTTCTTTGCAGCAGGTTCTCATTATGAGGGGGCTATATGGTCTCTCTTATCATCCTTTGTGTGGATAAAGATTGATTGGATTTGTGATGGATCATTAAATAGTTTCTTCTTATTTCATCTCTCTTTTGGGGAGGAGTTTTGTCCCACTAGGTTTGCTCCTTTTCCCCATTTGTGAGAGATTGCATTTGCATTTGTACATGGGTACACCTAACATGGCCTAGTGGCTATAATCCATCTTTGCATCATTTAAATAATAATATACTCCCTAAGTTTCACTTATGGGGGGGTTTTGGTGTGAATGGGGTTATTTCCTAACTAGTTATTAGTGATGACCTATTCACATTATTATAAGTTTACTAAGGAGTTAAGTTTCCTAGTTGTCTTTTCTAGAATTTAGTTATAATGGGGCCACATGTCTCATTATTTACTTTTAGCTATCTAGGAACTTAATAATTCTCTCACAAATTTAATAATTTTCATTGAGGGTTTAATGCGTGTGTCCCAAGTTGTTATGACTTAGTTGTCTCATGTGATAGGATTAAGACATTTGTCATGATCTAGTGCAGGGGCACCCACAAGTTGTCATGCCTCCATGGATCAAGAAGTTGTCATTTTATTTTGTTTTGTGTTGTTTTCAGGTAATAAGGTCTTCTTGGACCATTTCATGCTTGTTGGAGTCTAGTTTGGGTCATTAAGTGTTAAGATAGTGTGTAAATGCAAAATTGTCAAAGTTGCACATTGTTGTCAAGCAACTTTTGCACTTTTTGTCATAAAGGTGGACATAATAATGTTTAGTCGATCTATAATTTGAATTGTAGTAAGTAAACATTGGAAACATGTTGGTAAGTGGTTAAAATGCATTGTATTGTCAAAGAAAAGGTTGTTTTTGAAGTTCTTAAAGATTGAAGCAATAAAAAATTCCATTTTCTACATTTTTTGAATGTTACCTTGCTGCTCTCCTAAATTACATATGGGTATTTATGGTTCAGTGATGAACTAAAATCAAATTTGAATGATAGGGCAGTGAATATACTTTCATTTGGAATTTATTGCATGTGATTTCATTGTGATTTGAGTAAGTTGTGTTGATTTTGCTACAGATTGGTTGAAACCCTAGGTAGGGTAATCAGTGAGGAAACAAAAATTTAATAAACTCCATTCCACCAGTAGAAACTTTTGAAACTTGGTGGAATATATATTTTTGGAGTGTATTTTGATGTTACAAGATTGCAGGGGTAGGAGATGGAGTTTGGCATGTGTGGAGTTGCTACTATGGTCTGATATCTTCATGTATCAGGCCTAGGAACCCTAGAGACTTAGGGAAATTGTTGCAAAACCTTTTGGGATTGATATACATGATAGGAGAATGTTAATTGGGCCATGTGTGATATGTTGGCATAGGAATTGCAAACTTTTGAAGCCCTGAGTCTATTGGTAACATGCCTAGTGACCTAATTAGGCCCAATCAATAAGTAGGACAGTCAATTTTTGAGGCCTTCCATACAAAAGAACTCTACCTAGATTTTGGATATGTTTGAGAATGGCCAATTTAGTATCTAAAACATGCCTCCCTTTTTGTAGACCAGTTCTGGTTTAAGAGTTATGTCCAAAAATTCCTTTTTGAAAGGCTATTAGCAAGAATGAGGGTTTGTGAAGGAAAACCCATCAATTGAAGACTAAGGGTTTGAAAGAGTGGTTGTTTGTGTGTGTGTTAGGAGATTGCTTACCCTTGCTCTACATCATGATATTTTCTAATCCTATCTCACTCCTTGCCTATATAAGCAAGGCTTCATATGTACATTGCATCAATCTAAGCAAATTAGTTGAGTGTTGTGTAAGTCCAATATATCATTGCAATCTTGAGTATTGC
This sequence comes from Sequoia sempervirens, assembly GCA_007258455.2. Lineage (NCBI taxonomy): Eukaryota > Viridiplantae > Streptophyta > Pinopsida > Cupressales > Cupressaceae > Sequoia > Sequoia sempervirens. The sequence continues at coordinate 38,051 of VDFB02005309.1, forward strand.
ATATTGGCCACATCTTGCATCCATTGTTGCAATTTCATGTTCTTTCTTTTCCCTCTTATGGAAGGTTATTGTTGGTTTTTGTAGATGATCCTGGAGGCTTGAGTCCTTTAGTGACTAAAACATGTTCTATGAGATATATCTCACTCCTATAGGATCAAGGCCCTTTAACCCTGCTTACTTTATTAGAAACAATTTGTATGCCTTGGCTATGCTTCATTGTTTTACATGCATGCCTATAGAGAAATTGTAACTACAAAATCTCACAAAACCCCCCCTTACTTTATCCTTTGATAGATGTTCATACCCTATTCTAAAGATCACATTTTGGCATAGGTAGGTAGGATTCTAAAAAAAGTTGTGAAATTTGACTTTACACTAGCTAATTATATTTTCTTGAATGTTTGTAAAGCCTTTAAAAAAATCTATTTTGTGCATATCCTAAAATCATGGTATTTGATGAGGCCACATTGTGTGAAGTTATTTTCATTTCCAGCTACCATTTTTATTTTTTTGAGAGTGTATTATTAGGCCTACTATTTTTCATAGGATTTTTATTTAACTCATTACATTAGTTGAATGATTAAGTTGTCCTTTTTGTTAACCATCAATTGATAAGAGGACCACACTACTATTATTATTAATTGATCATATTATAGGTTCTTGGAGCCAATTTTTCATAGGGACTATTTGGTAGGCATGATGAAGGTAGTGGGTTCTTGATTTCTCTCATTTACAATGGATGAAGTTCAAAAGATATAGGTGCCATTTGAATTATTGAAATCAATCAATATTTTTCTCTTTACTAATTTTATATTCCAAGAGAAGGCGCCCTTAGCCTAAGAGAATTTTTATGAGACATGTCTATAGGAGTTTCAGTTATGATTAATATCTCACAAAAATTTCCAAAAAGGTAATATTATGATGAATAAGTTTTCCAGTTGATTTTTGAAACCAATAAAGAATCATTTCACTATATTAAAAGATTAAAATGAAAGATCACCCATTTAATGTTCTATTGATGTACAATGAAACATATTCCATTTTTAAGTTAAAGATACTAAGAGATTCTTTATGTTTGTTATGTGGTGCTTGATGAATGCAATAAAGGAAAATGGAACCCCCATCAACAATGGTGTAAGGAATTTAAGAAAAATATGGTCCACCTATCATTGTGTTGTTTTACTTTGTGTAGCAAACTGGTCCACCTATCATTGTGTTGTTTTACTTTGTGTAGAAGCCTATTTTTATTTATATCATTATTATCTAAAAACCTATTACTCCTTTATCATGAAACTTGTGGTAGACATCAATATTCAATATACCAATTTCACTAGAGGCTATACAAGAAGTACTGAAATATCTCAAGTATAAGTATCATAATATTATTGTGATTGTGCATAAAAATAGTGAATTCCTCCTCTTATTAGTCCTCTTATGTATGAAACTTTATGTTAGGTATCACACTTTTTACTTGTGAGCTTTATTAAGAATGAGAATAACTTTTAAAAATACAAATGTACAACCAAACCAATGGAAAATAATAAGATTTCAAGAATTAGATAACACATATAAAACATGAAAGAATGTTGAGTAAATCAAAAATATGAACTAATTAAAAAGATGATCCCTGCCTACAAGGGTATTGGATTAACTGTCATATTTTTGTGAATTGATTTTGTGGATTAAAATTGTCATTCTAGGTATAGGTGAAGGTGCTAACAACTATAGGTTTTGATGTAGCAACAAATTTACATGTGGTGTCAAAGCCTCAATTAGGTTCAATTTCCCCAAATTACATCAGAGGGGGGTTATTGGACTAACCACCACACCTTTGGGAATTGATCTTGTGGACTAACCACCACTCTGGGTATAGATAAATGTGTTGATTTGAATTTTCACTAATACTTGCATATTTTAGTGTTAGAAAAAATTATAGGGAAAATCAATAATCTCTAATAATCAACATGCATGCATGTTTTACATCATCTCATTAATACAATTTCCATCACATGCCTAACAACTATTCAAATGTATGTCCATCATAAATTAGAATTAGCATTAGATAATGTTGTGCCACACATATTTGAAGAAACTTACCTTCCTTGAGAGCTTGAGGTTGTACAAATACGGTTTTGAAGCCATGTTAGTGAATTTTACTTTACTGGTGGTACTTTTATTTAAATATTTTGTTCTTCTTTCTAATATTTTACCAATCAAAGAAGAAATAGAAGGGAACTCTGCAATAGAGATTGCAATAGCTTAAAGTCATCATCATTGCCATCATCCTCGTCATCACCATCATCATCATCATCATCATCATTGTCATCGTCATCGTCATCATCATCGTCATCATCGTCATCGTCATCATCATCATCAT